>BQNB010112632.1:0-22110 GCA_026074375.1 Tanacetum coccineum | reverse complement strand
ATAAAGGTTAAAACGCGTATAAATATTATATAAGTGATGCTATATTATTTCTTAAAATTTTATAGTCTATACGGACCCGAAGTCCGAAAATACTGTTTTACTATTCATGTTAGGAAAAAGTGTGCACGAAATTTTATACAAAAGTTGTCTAGTTTTAATGAAGATTAACTCACTCATATTACACTTTTAGGCTTCGAAAACAAATGCAATTTTTACCGAAACATCATTTCGAGCAACATTTTAATTTTATATTTAAGCCGGTTCGGACCCGAAAGGCCCCAAAAACAAGAAACAAAATCCGATCAGACTACATTTTTACTCAAAAGCTGTCAAAATATTATAGTTGCCGGTAAACTTTAAAAATTCATATCTCATTCGTTTTACGTCCGTTTTTCGAGTTCTCTACATGCACGGAATTATATTGAGACGTACTAACACATTTTTAAGGTTTTAACTCGTCAAAAAAATCCATAACTAACTGTTTAAAACCTGTTGTCCTAATGGGCGTTTTACATACTTTAAAACTATAATTTTAACCTCATTTTTACAAACACTATCCTCTAATCTAACCACTTTAACCTCTTTCACAATCAACACATCCAAACTAACATAATCTCAACTAACACTTCACCATAATAAGAACAAAACATGAAATAATATATAAAAGTGTTTAAGCTAGTTTATGAATAATAAACTTGATAATATGCCTAATAATCATACATATAAGTAATTGTTGTTCTTGATTTCTTTGCAAATATTTATAAAGGTCTATGACTCGCCTGAACTCACACCTTTTTTATATGGATAAATATAAACTAATATAAATACAACACAAAAAGGATCAGAATCATGCGAGACCAAGAAAACCGGAAGCAGTATAGAGTGTTCCCGGGTCGTTATGTCCCAACGAGGCTGAAATGGAAAATCGCAAGACGATTGATGATTTATGTTTGAGAATGACAAGGAATGATTGGGCACTAATACTGATGAGCAATTGCACATAAAAATAAGCAAAGAAAATAAGCTGGAACAAGAATAAAAGCTAGAAATGGCAAAAACACTTAAAACTTTTAAGCTTAAAACAGACAACTAAGTTAAACTAACTCTAAATAAGCAAATTCAGCATGCAATTAAGCTAAATTAAACAAGAGAAACACAGCAGTACTAACAACAGTACTAACAGTATTAACTAACAGTACTAACTTGGAGTTAGTACTGGTAGCTTTAAGTTAGTACTGGTTGCTTAAGGTTAGTACTGTTAGTACAATGAAGCAAGAAATAAGCAAATAAGCTAAAACAGATATTAGCTACAAACTGATTTACTATTGGAAATACTTTGAAAAGGAAAATAAGCTTAAATAAGCTTACTCCTAAAAAACAGTAAAGGTAAATGGTTTGGATCTCAAACTCTAAAAAACTAGCTGAAATCTTGAATAACGAAATAAATAGACTGATAAGCTAAAATAAACCACCAGTACTAACAGTTTTAACTAACAGATGATCTTAAACTTGGAGTTTAAGTACGTTGTACTTTAATTAGTACTGCTAGTTTTAAAATCCCAAAAATGAACTAGCAGTACTAACTATGGGTTAGTACTGTTAGTTCAAAATATCCCTTAAAGTTTTCAAAAATCATTTCTCTTTTTATCCTGGGTAAAAACAGATTATCAAATAACAAAATAAGACACTTTTAAGCAACTTTCAATCAATAATAAGCACTTAAACAAGCTGAATTAGTCTAACAGTGTTAACTTATAACTAACAGTATTAACAAATAAACTAACAGTACTAACAGAGAAAGTGATACAACCTATTTTTTTAAACTAACAACTAAGCAAGCTAAGCATTAAACATACTGATAAAGCACAAATAAGTAAACATAAGTAACAAATAAGCACTATAAGCAGTTCTGCAGTAAATAAGATCAATAAGAAAAAGAGAGACTTACAACACCCTTGCTCAAAATAGGGCCAGACAATAAATCTACAAGCTCTAGCTTGCATAAAACAAGCTAGTGAGAGTCCATAAGCCCATCCAGAACTGGCTTATCATCCATAAAGTAAGCTGTGGTGTGTTTGAGAGTGATTTTTGTGATTTTCTCTTAACTACTTAACTTTTTATTTTTACTTAATGAAAACAGCTTATAAGTAAGCTGTATTGAGAGCTTTTTGAATACTAAACAACACAATTAAGAAATTTTGACACTTGGAATTGTAAATTGATTTAAAACCTCAAATTTGCATTAAAACTTGAAAGAGTTACAAGATGATAGTAAAAACTGTAAATGACTTAAAATAAGCTGAGTTATATTAAAAATTAAGCTAAGATTAAAAACTAACTAGTTAAAACTAAGATTCCAACTCTCTACAAAGTTTACAAAAGACTCTATTATATAGCTGAAGTCTATCTTCTTTGGCGGACTGTCTTTCGTTCTGTGTTTCATTTGTATAGACAAAAAACCAAGTGGTGCTTGATTGTGTGATGGTGATTCTAAAACAAATCCCAAAGTCCTTCATTTCTTTTGTGACTTCTTGGAGTACAACACCGCCATCGAAAAACCTTGGAAAATGTGAGGGATTGCCGAATATGGCACTTTAATACATCTGGGGGGTGGGGGGGGGGGTCTTGATAGAGTGAGTTTGAAAATGAATTATATCTATGGGATGTTGAGTGTTTTGCAGGTAAGGTATGTGACGCAGTCCAAGTTGCCTAGTTGTACTGGGGTTTTGTTTGGGCGGGAATAGAAGAATGAAATAGAGCTTATTAGAAAGAATAAGCTCTAATGAGCTTATTGAGAGCTTATTGAGTAAAAAGAGCTTAATTTTTCATTAAAATTGAGAATTACAATTGCATAAGAGAAAGTAACTTAAAAACACTTAAAACTTAATAAAAACTGAATTAAACTTGGTATATTTGCCACAATGGCTTACAAGGCTATTTATAGCCGAAAATCTACACTAGGTCCTCTTTTTCTCTATCTTCTTGCTGTGCTTGTTTGTAGACACACAAACACAGGTGTGTTTGTTGTGTGAGAGAGTTCTTAGCTCTAATCTTGGCCCTTCAATCTTCAAAATTCAATCTAAGCCGTCGAAATGGGTCTTGGGGGATGTGGGATTGCCAAGTTGGCAACTTTATGGCTGGGAAAGGTAGTGGAGGAGGGGGGAGATGAATAACCATGGTGATGGTGAAGATTCATGGGGTAAAAACGGGTTTAACAACCCGTGAGTTTGTTTGAGAGGGAAAAACACGCGGGAAAAATGGTTATGAGTTTAACAGAGTAAAAGTTTTACCATGTGGCACAATTGGTCCCTCCAAGTTTATTGTTGCATTACACAATTGGTCCTTGTGGTTAAATAACTTTTGGGGACTTGGCAAAACAAGTCCCCAAGAGTTATATAACTCTTTGCAAATTTCGTCCTTGTGGAGTACAAGTTAGGGGGGTTGGCAGTTTTGCCCCCCTACTTGTTACTTTGAGCAAATTGCAAAATAAGCCCTTGTCTTTTCTTTTCCTCTTTTCTTCTTTTTATATAAGTTTAGGGTTTGGCAATTTCAGCCCCTAAACTTATATTTCTTTGACTTTGGCCCCGGGGTTGACTTGGGTTGACTTTGACTTTGACCAGTTGACTTTTCTGTTGACTTTTTGACTGGATTGACTTTCCGGCTTTGATTTGGCTTTGTCTTTCACAGTCTTTTCCATTCCGAGTCCAGTTTTGTCGTTTTGGCTTTGTTTTTCGTCCTTTTCTTGGTTATCCGTTCCTGCACAATACAATTAGCAAAACAAGCATATATTTGGCATTTTAAGTCCGTTTTTGGTTATTTTAGCTTGTTTTTAAAGGTAAAAGGTATGTGTATTTAAGCACATACCACTAATCATAAGAGTTTGCAGCATATTCTAGATCAGAAAGAGTTGAACATGAGACAATGTAGATGGCTAGAGCTACTGAGTGATTATGATTGTGAGATTCGTTATCATCCAGGAAAGGAGAACGTGGTGACAGATGCCTTGAGCCGAAAGGAAAGGATTAAGCCGCTATGAGTTCGGGCTTTAGTCATGACGATTAGTTTGAACCTCCCTGTGCAAATTTTGAATGCTCAAGCTGAGGAGAGAAAAGAGGAGAATTACGCAACAGAAGACTTATGTGGTATGATCAAGAAACTTGAGCCCCGTGTTGACGAAACGTTATGCTTGAGAAATAGGAGTTGGATACCCCATTTCAGTGATCTAAGAGCTTTGATTATGCACGAGTCGCATAAGTCAAAGTATTTGATCCATCCTAGATCAGACAAGATGTATCAGGACTCAAGGAAACTGTATTGGTGGCCTAATATGAAGGCTGATATTGCCACCTATGTTAGTAAGTGTCTGACTTGTGCCAAAGTCAAGACCGAATACCAAAAACCATCTGGATTGTTGGTTCAACCTGTAATTATCGTATGGAAGTAGGAAAATATCATGATGGATTTTGTTACCAAACTGCCAAAGACAGTGACTGGTCAAGATACAATTTGGGTAATGTTCGACCGTCTTACTAAGTCTGCTCATTTTCTGCCAATGAAAGAAACCAACTCAATGGAGAAGTTGACGAGACAGTTCTTGAAGGAAGTTGTCTCGAGGAAAGGAGTGCCCGTTTTGATCATCTCTGATTGAGATGGTAGATTCACATCCCAATTTTGGCAGTCACTTCAGAAAGCTCTAGGTACTCAATTAGATATGAGTACGGCTTACCATCCACAGACTGATGGTCAAAGTAAAAGGATAATCCAAACCTTAGAGGACATGTTGTGTGCTTGTATGATCGACTTTGGAAAGGTTTGGGATAGGTATCTCCCCTTGGTGGAGTTTTCGTATAACACTAGTTATCACACGAGTATCAAAGTTGCACCATTCGAAGCACTGTCTGGTCGGAAGTGTTGATCGCCTGTCTGTTGGGCTGAGGTTGGAGACGCTCAGCTCACTGGCCCAGATATTGTCCGTGAAACTACAGAAAAGATTTTCCAAATCAAGCAACGTATTCAAGCTGCACGTGATAGACAGAAGAGCTTCGCTGACAGAAACCTTAAGCCCTTAGAGTTCCAAGTTGGAGATATGGTCATGCTGAAGGTGTCCTCTTGGAAAGGAGTGATACGTTTTGGCAAACGGGGAAAGCTGAACCCTCTTACTACCAGTGGTAAGTTGAGGAACTAGCTAGGGCTCAACACGCCCGATCGAGTCAAAAATTATTCTCATTCTACCCATTGGAAAGTCAAAACTGTGACCAAATCACTTTTTTATTTTGATATTTTTTTAAATTTTTTCATTTTTTTGGTATTTTTGCAAAAAATTTGGTGGTAAAACGGGATTACGTGATAACAACGACTGCAGGCAAAAATCAAATCGAAGATTCCCCCCCCCATACTAGAACTAAACATCGTCCTCGATGTTTCAAAGGGGTACCTACGTAAATCTAAGGCCGTTTATGAAGTGTGCCAAAAGATAAAACGTTAGTCGATTAGATTTGGATACTGGATTCCCAAAATGAAGCTGAGGATGTGAAACTCATGTGGATATTGCAAGCACGAGAGTCTTCACAAACTGAAGCTGAGGATGTGAAACTCATGTGGACATACAACACAAAGCACACAAAACATGGACAAAACACGGGTAATGGAAAATGAAAGCCTTCTCACTACTACTGATAAGCATGGGGTGCCTCCCACGAAGCGCTTGTTTAAGGTCGCTATGCTTGACCCGATTCCCCGAATTCAATTGTCCTTGGGGAAGGTCTGGAGATCTGGGACTACCTCGGTTGGTACGTCCCCTCCAAAGTAGTGTTTCAAACGGTGACCATTCACTTTGAAGTTTGGCCCGGAGTTTTGGGATAACTCGATGGTGCCATATGGAAAAACTTGGGTTACAGTGAATGGTCCACTCCAGCGGGTCTTAAGTTTGCCCGAGAAAATCTTCAATCTAGAGTTAAAGAGGAGGACTCGATCACCGACGTTGAAAACGCGATTTTTGATCTTGGAGTCATGGATTCTCTTTGTTTTCTCCTTGTAAATTAAAGAGTTTTCTAGGCATGGATTACGAGTTAATTAAGTTCGTTGATGTTTGAACTTTTCTGTGATCACCCGCGGTTTTGATATCAAAGTTTGTATGCTTAAGGGCCCAGTAAGCTTTGTGCTCCAACTCAACCGGTAGATGACATGCCTTTCCATATACAAGCTTGTACGGAGTACACCCGATGGGTGTTTTGTAAGCTGTACGGAAGGCCCAGAGAGCGTCATCCAGTTTATCCGACCAAGAGGCACGATTTTCGCCTATGGTCCTTTCAAGAATTCTTTTCAAACCACGATTGGATACCTCAACCTGCCCACTTGTTTGTGGGTGATATGCGGTGGAGAGACGATGAGTGACTCCGTATTTAAGCATGACCTTTGCAAATTGGTCATTGCAAAAATGGGTTCCGCGATCACTTATGATTGCACGAGGGGCACCGAATCTGGCAAAGAGAGATTTGAGAAATTTGCAAACAACTCGGGCGTCGTTGGTGGGGAGCGCTTTCGCTTTAACCCATTTTGACAAGTAATCAACGGCCACGAGTATATATTTGTTCCCTCTTGAAGACGGGAACGGCCCCATGAAGTCAATACCCCAAACGTCAAAGATTTCACAAACTTGGATGGAATTTTGAGGCATCTCATCACGTTGTGAAATTTTTCCTTGACGCTGGCACGAGTCACAGTTTTTAACCAACTCGTGGGCATCTTTGTAAATTGTGGGCCAGAAGAAACCGGCATCAAAGACCTTTTTGGCGGTGAGATTTGCACCATGATGTCCCCCCGTGGGTCCATTATGGCAAGCTTCGAGGATGTCGAGAGCTTCCTTGCCGTGCACACACCGCCGGATCACTTGATCCGCACATATCTTAAACAAGAAGGGGTCGTCCCAAAAGTAGTGTTTGACGTCTTTGAAAAACTTTCTTTTCTGCTGGGACGACATTCCTTTGATCACAAAATTCCCCGCATGGTAGTTTGCAAAATCGGCAAACCACGGGGCATTATCATCACCACGAAAAGTAACCATCCCAAGTGTCTCGAGAGGAAATGTTTCCGTAATTTCCTTTTTCTCGAGCTCACTTTGATGGGGATTTTCAAGTCTGATGGGGATTTTCAAGTCTAGAAAGGTGGTCGGCGGCGAGATTTTCTGCTCCTTTTTTATCACGGATAACGACATCAAATTCTTAGAGCAGCAAAATCCACCGGAGCAATCTTGGTCTCTAGCATATGCTTAGCAAAGCAAGGTACTTGAGAGCGAAATGGTCCGTATACCACATATGCTTTTAGACAAGCAAGATATGGCTGGAATTTCTCGAAAGGCATACACTACGGCAAGTAATTCCTTTTCCGTTGTAGTGTTAAATGTCGCGTGAGCCTTGGTCAAGTTTTTCTTGCATAGTGTTATAGGCTTGGAAGTGCTTAGTGCTTACGTTGCCCTTAGGACGCCCAACAGCAAAATCACTTGCATCGCACATGATTTCAAAGGGCAAGTCCCAATCGGGGGCAACTAAAATTGGAGCCTAGGTTAACTTCAACTTAAGGGTCTCGAATGCTTCGATGCATTCCTTCGAGAAGATAAACGGGTTCTTTTTCATAAGAGGTGGGTCATAGGCCGGGCGTTTATGAAAATCTGAATAAATCGTCGGGTAGAATTCCGACAGTGACCGAGAAAACTGCGAATACCCTTCACGGTAGTGGGATGAGGCAATTTTGCAATGACATCAACTTTTGCCTTATCAACCTCAATCCCGGACTTAGAAATCTTATGGCCAAGGACTATTCCTTCCTTGACCATAAAGTGGCACTGTTTCCAATTTAGCACAAGATGGTGTCTTCACACTTTGGAAGCATTTTGGCTAAATGGAAAGGCAAGAAGGAGGAAAGAATCACGAAAACCGAGAAATCATCATGAAGACTTCCATGGTTTTTTCATCATATCGTGAAAGATTGCAAACCATGACCTTTGGAAACGTTAGCCGGTGGATTGCATACCCCAAAAGGCATGCGAAGATAGGCAAATGTCCCGTAAAGGGCAGGTGAAGGTAGTCTTTCTTGATAAAAGTGGGTCCAATTGGGATATGAAAGTAGCTGAGAATCCGTCCAAAAAGCAATAGTAACTCATTTCGGCTAATCTTTCAAGCATCTGATATTTTAATTGGCAACGGGCAAATGGTCTTTTCGAGTTGCATATTGAGTTTCGGTTGTAGATGCAAACTCGCATCCCGTAAAACCCAACCTATGTGGTATTTAATTCAATTTTCTTCATTTTTCACCACGGTTATGCCTCCCTTCTTAGGGACACAATGAACCGGGCTCACCCAGGGACTGTCAGAGATAGGATAAATTAACCCGGCATCAAGAACTTTGATAACTTCTTGCTTAATAACCTCATGGATTTTGGGGTTAACCCTTCTCTGATGTTGAACCACGGGTTTGGCATTTTCCTCCATCGTTATCTTATGGGTGCCAAAATGTGGATCTATCCCTTAATATCATAAAATCTTCCAAGCTATGCGTGTTTGTGTGATTAAAGAACCTTGATCAGGGCGGTTTTTATTCCTCATTTCAAGTGTTTTGCGGGATTTGACAGGTAATTTGTTCATCATCTACAAAAACGCATACTCAGATGGATGGTAAGTCTTTGAGTTCAAGGTCGGAGGATCTTAACATTGAAGGATTTAATTTTTCAGGACATTAATTTCACAAACTGGTGACGGAGGGAGATGTGGGTCACTATTGATACACTTAACAATTCCTCATGGTAAACGAGTATCTCCCTCAGAATCATAGATGCCGTAACAACCCGTGGTGGGTTAATTTGGAATCTCGTGTATCCATGTTCAAGTAATGACATCGAATCTCTTCCATTTGAAAAATCACTTCCTCCGAAGGTGTGAAAGATGGAGAAGTGAGAATCGATCGTAAGGTCCGAGTAGAAGTGGGCAATTGCCACTTTCAGAAATTCAAGTACTTTTGAACATATTCTTCACAAGCAATGTCAATAACATCGACTCGGGTTAACGATTCAAAGATATTGTTAGGAGAAGGTTTTAGTATCTCTAACTTGAAGGTCACGGATTGGGCTATGTCTAAAGGGTCATTTGTTCACCTGTGACATACTATCAGGTACGTGCCGTCATCAAGAAAGGTCTTCCTAGATTAGGGGAACCGAGGGATCGGCAAGTAATCAAATGAACCACAAATCGGCTGGAAATAAAACGTTCTAACTTTTACGAAATCTCTCGGCTATTGCGGTTGGAGTAGAAATCGTTCGGGTTAGGGGGCATCTAGGAGTTCAAGTATTCATTCGGGTTTTGGTCAATGCTGGGAGGCTTAATTCTTTCCAATGGAGAGAGGGCATTTAGGTTGATGCTTGACGGAGATTCGGCCAAAGGTCTAAGCATTTAATTCATCTTAGGCAAATCGCAATGGTATAAGAAATCTACCGGGGTCTCCAAGTTTCTCGGGAAACTTTTTTAGGATAACCGCCGAGCAATTCTCGTTTACCGGTGTCTTTGTCAACTCAATTATCTTATCTTTGCTCTTATAGGAGCTTTCTAAACATTGGTGCAAATTTGGGCATGTGTAGGAGAGCGTCCGCGAAACTTAGCTCGAAATGGAGATTCCGAAAAATCTCCATAAATTTTAAAGCTAGAAGATCGTCTTTTTCACGGAGCTTCTCTTTGTTGGCCCTTGAAGGATAAGGCAAGGTTGGTTTAGTCTTTGAAGCAACAACGGGCTCACCAATTTGGTCATTAGTTTGGACCACCGGAGGTTGGATGTTTTCGGTGCTTGGTTGCACCGTATCCTTTGTCACCTCGGGTTCATTTTCCATCTCTTTAGGAGGAGAAGAAATTTGAGGTCCATTATAGGAAACACCGCTTCGGGTAGTGATTGCTTTCACATCACCTTTCGGGTTAGCAATGGTGTTGCTTGGAAGAGAACCCGAGCCCGAAGTAGAAGCGGTATTACTATTCACGAATTTGGTGATCAAGTCCGTTATATTTGCCATTTGATTTTGCATATTTTGCATAACCGCGTCATTAGCTTTGACGTAGTTATCAAAATCGGGCTTAGACACACCTGGTGCTGGTGGAACTAGAGCTTGGTAAGCTGGAGCTTGAAAAGTCGGGGGTTGATTAATCTGGGGTTGGTAAACTTGTCCTTGATTGAAATTATTACCCCTATTTTGGTTAAAATTGTTCCCCCGATTTTGGTTGAAATTGATTCCCCGATTTTGGTTGTTTTGATGGTTTTGCATTGGTGGAAAACCGGGAGGTCGAATTTGGTTTGCAACCATCTGAGGTCGGTAACTGGCATTCCCTTGGTTGTAGTTAACTGCGGCGGCTTGTGACACGTATTCTTGGATATTGTCACGATAAATGTTGCCATCGGTGGCTGGATAATTTTGGTAAGAATGACCACCCCCGCAAGTTACACAACTTTGCTCGACCGCTTTTACGGGAGCGGGAGCTGGAGCCTGGTTTTTCTTATCGAGAATCAATGCTCTAACCATATCTTTCAGCTCAGCAACATCGGATGAAACTGCTGGGGTGGAAGAGCTCGTACTCACTTTGGAAACAATGGCCTTGCTTCGTGATTGACGAACTTTGGACTTGCTCTCGATGATTTTTAGGCATTCTCGAGGCATTTTATCCAGAAAGTTACCACCCGCAGCGGAGTTCAATGAATCTTGATCATTCGAATTTAGGGAATTATAGAATGTATCGAGTTGATGCAATTCTGAAAACCCATGATGCGGGCATCCCCTAAGAAGATCATTGAATCGGTCCCATGCCTCGTAAAACGTTTCATCAAATTTTTGTTGAAATCTTGTGATTTCATTTCGAAGATTTGTTGTTTTAGAGGGAGGGAAGAATTTGTTAATGAATTTCGAAACAAGATCATCCCATGTAAGAATCGATTGAGGGGGCTCTTTTTCAAGCCAAATCCGGGCTGCTCCCTCGAGGGAAAATGGGAAAAGCATAAGCTTAACCGACGTACTCGGGACGTTCGGGAACTTCATCGTAGAAGTGATCTTGTTGAAATATCGGATGTGAGCATGTGGGTCTTCTTTATCTCCAAAAAATTGCTTGTTATGAACAAGATTAAGGTAGACATGAATTGATCTCAAGTTGTCGCGTAAATTTCGGAACACGTATCGCATCCTCGTAACCCACGGTGGACGCATCGAGCAATTGCTCCATAGTACGATTATCGACCATCGAAACTAAAGGAGAATTGTTAATTTGTTTACTCAAGATTGGTGATCAAACAGAAAGTATTGTTCGGACTTGCTGTTGTCGATGTTTACGGGCTTGAGAACGAGTGCGCATGCACAAAATAGAAATATAAAAAGAAAATTTACACTAATTTTTTTTTGGTTTTTTTTTTTAATGATTTATTCACAATGTATTTTACCGGACAATGAGATAAGACAACTTCAACCAAATAATCTACTTACTTCACGGTAGCTCTCAAAAAGATAAACGCACAGGTGAGCGGAGGAGTAGGAATAGCGCGAAGCTTATTTCTCCTTTCGGGTCGTAGTTCCTAGGAACAACCCTCCTTTACCCCCCTTTTTTTAGTTTGTTTAACTTTCAAGTGAGCCGGTACGTCGTAAGAGACACCAAATGGCAAGTTTTTAAATCTTTAGTTCGATTTGGAACACACGTTCACGAAGTTATTTGTGATAATAATCCCTTCAATATGTAGAATATTATATTTTGGTATTTTTACCAATTTGTGAATTTTATTTCTTTTTATGGAAAATGTTTTTATATTTTTGGTTTTTCTTTTGTTTTTATATGATAATTATACTAGTAAAAGAAAATGAAAAATATTTTTGTACTTTTTATGTTTTTATAAAGAAAATATTCACAGATTTAAACACAAATTGTCAATATGTAGCGATAATCTTCTTCAACCTCCCCGGCAACGGCGCCAAAATTTGACTCGCTTGAACTCACACCTTATTATATGGATAAATATAAACAAATATAAATACAACAAGGATCAAAATTCGCGAAATCAATGAAACCGGAAGCAGTATAGAGTGTTCCCGGGTCGTTATGTCCCAACGAGGCTAGAGATGGAAAATCGCAAGACGATTGATGATTGATGTTTGAATATGACAAGGATGTGAATATGATTGGGCACTAACACTGATAAGCAATTGCACATAAAAATAAGCAAAGAGAATAAGCTGGAACAAGAATAAAAGCTAGAAATGGCAAAAACACTTAAAACTTTTAAGCTTAAGACAGACAAATAAGCTAAACTAACTCTAAATAAGCAAATTCAGCATGCAATTAAGCTAAATTAAACAAGAGAAACACAACAGTATTAACAGCAGTACTACCAGTATTAACTAACAGTACTAACTTGGAGTTAGTACTGCTAGTTAAGTTAGTACTGCTAGCTTAAGGTTAGTACTGTTAGCTTTAACAGAACAAAATGAAACAAGAAATAAGCAAATAAGCTAAAACAGATATTTAACTACCCCTAATAAGCATTCAGGCATAAGAATAAGCAACTAGAATAAACTACAATGGCAAATACGCTAAAAAGCTACAAACTGATACACTATTGAAAATGCTGAAAAGGAAAATAAGCTTACTGTGGTCAAAAACGGATTTTTAGCAGAATTTGTAATGAGCTTACTGTGACCAGAAAGTTAGGCACGCCAAACGAGGATCGAGAAATTGGTAAATCTAATTTTAGGCTTAGAAATATGGTAGAGCTTGCTTAGACGATCGTTTCCATATAAGGATCGTCTTGTAACTCCTAATAACGAAAAAGTTATGCCAAAAACGAGATATATATCATTAATATAACACTACCAGCAGGAACTATAACACTACCAGCAGGAATAACACTACCAGCAGGAACTATAACACTACCAGCAGGAACTATAACACTACCAGCAGGAATAACACTACCAGCAGGAACTATAACACTACCAGCAGGAACTATAACTACCAGGAGGTATAAGCTTACTCCTAAAAACAGTAAAGGGAAATGGTTTGATCTACTCTAAAAAGCTAAGGAAATCTTGAATAAGCAGAAATAATAAGCTGATAAGCTAAAATAAACCACCAGTACTAACAGTTTTAACTAACAGTACTAACTTGGAGTTAGTACTGGTAGCTTTAAGTTAGTACTGCTAGTTTTAAAATCCCAAAAATGAACTAGCAGTACTAACTATGGGTTAGTACTGTTAGTTCAAAGTACCCCTTAAAGTTTTCACAAATCATTTTTCTTTTATATTAAGCTGATTTGGTCCTTAATTAGTAAAAACAGATTGTTAAATAATAAAATAGAATACTTATAAACAGCTTTTAGTCAAGAATAAGCACTAATAAGCAGTTTTACAGTAAATGGGAAAACAAGAAAAAGAGAAACTTACAACACCCTTGCTTAAAACAGGGCTAAACCAAGTATCTACAAGCTCTAGCTTGCATAAAACAAGCTAGTAGTGTCCATAAGCCCATCCAGAACTGGCTTATCATCCATAAAATAAGCTGTGGTGTATTTGAGAGTGATTTTCTTCTTAACTACTTAACTTTTTATATTTTCTTAATTAAATCAGCTTGTAAACAAACTGTGTTGAAATCTTTTTAAATACAAAACAACACAATTAAGAAACTTAACACTTGGAATTGTAAATTGATTTAAAACTTCAAAGTTGCATTAAAACTTGAAAGAGTTACAAGATGAAAGTAAAAGCTGTAAGTGACTGAAAATAAGCTAAGTTATATTAAAAATTAAAAACTACTAGTTACTAAATTTCCCAACTCTCTACAAAGTTTACAAAAGACTCTATTTATAGCCGAAGTCTTCTTCATTGGGACTTCTTTCTTCTGTGTTTCTTTGTAGAGACAAAAACCAAGTGTGCTTGTTGTGTGAGGTGATTCTAAAGCAAATCCCAGCCTTCAATTTCTTTTGTGCTTCTTTGGAGTCAATCACAGCCATCGAAAAACCTTGGGAATGGTGAGGGATTGCCAACATGGCACTTATACAGCTGGGGGGAAGTAGTAGGGTGGTTGAAATGATTTTGGCTAGGGTGTCGAGTGGTTTTGCAGGGAGGAAGTATGGGAAGACATCCAAGTTGTACCTGGGTTTGGTTGGGGCGGGAAAGAAGACTTTTTGGGGAAGTAGCAGTTTTGTCCCCTCAAGTTATATAACTTGAATGCAATCTTTGCCCGGTTTGCAATTTTGACCCTTGTCTTTTAATTCTTGTAATACAACTTGAGGTTTGGTAATTTTTAGTCCCTCAAGTTGTATTTTCTTCACTTGGATGACCTTTGACTTTGTCCTTTCCATTCCGAGCTTGGTTTTGTTTGGCTTTTGGCTTTCTTTTTGGTTCATCCGTTCCTGCACAATACAAATGCAAAACATACAAATACAATGTATTTTTGGTACGTTTTAGTCGTTTAAGTCCGTTTTTAATGGAGAATGACATGTGTAATTAAGCACATACCAATTCCCTTGAGTAGTTGTGGCAATTACAGCCCTGCAATCTCTTGTCATATGCCCAACTTTCTTATAGTTGTTACACTTTATAGTACACTTTCCCTCGTGGTGCAGCCTACACCTATTGCAGAAAGGAAGTGTGCCTTCATAACCATTCTTCTCATTGTTACCAGCCATGTAGGCTCTAGCAACATTCTGACCTCCAGTATTCTATCGTTTATGGGGCGGTTGTTGCCCACGGTTGTTTCTATAGTTGTTGTTCAATCTCCTCTTGTTCTCTGCATTTTTTACAGCATAGCCCTTCAAATTTTGATCCATCAAGTTGTTGACAATTCGAACAGCATCTTGTAGTCTTGTGGGTTCTGCAGCAATTACATTCCCTTGGATATTATCAGGAAGACCCCCAATGAATTTCTCCACCTGATCTTCCTCCTCGGGGACCATTTTGGTACACATCATGGTAAGTTCTTAGAACCTTTGAGTGTAAGTAGCCATGTCATTTTTCTTCACCGACAAATTCCAAATCTCGTTCCATCTTTAGGATCTCATTTCTCAGGGCAGTACACTTCAGTCCATCAGCTTCAACAGCTCCTCCTATGATAAAGCGAGCACATCAGTTCTATATTTCTTCTGTGAGAATTCCACCAGGTTAATGCACTGTCGAGTAAAGTGCATGTAGCATACTTCACTTGATATCTCTCCGGATAGTTGCTGATGTGAAACACAGTTTCCATCTTTTCACTCCATCTTATCAAACCAACCACACCTTCTGTTCCTTTAAAACTCAGTGGTTGACATTTCATGAAATCTTGGTAAGTACATTCACGAGCACCAGGCCTATCGCCTCTTCCATTCTCATTACCGTCACCGTTGTCGCCTCCATTGTTTCCATTTTCAATCCATTACCATTTCCATTACCATCTCCTCCTCCATTGTCATTCCCATTCCCGAGTTCAAGATCTCAATTAATCCGGCGAGCCTCTAGAGCTGCGTCCACACGTTGGATTTTATCATTTTCTTCAATGGACAGGTGTCATACACCGGAACGAGTGTTATCATTATTTCTACATCACAAGACACAACCCATGGTGAGATTTTGAAATGAATACACATTATATTAGATAAACGATAATTTAATACATGCTATGAAATAAAATATAATTACAACACGATTGCCAGAACGAATAAATAACAATATAGATAAATAAGCGAGAGAGTCAAAACAAGCTTTTCATTTCATGAATAAAAGCATAATTCGGTTACAACCAAAATCCAAAATAGGTACATGATCCACAATTATTTCTACTACTAACATCTAGACCTAACCATCAGTCTAGTGTCCTACATGATCATGGTACAACTAGTCTAAGGGCGAAAACCCAAACGTCTCTCAACATACGACTCCAACCTCCTAAGTCTCCCCCGAGTATCATCGCGATCCCTACGAACCTGACGAAACTCCTCCTGTGAAAGAGACATGTGAAGACGAAGACTGTTCACACGATCCCTCTCGATATCCAACATAGCACGAACCTTGAGGTTCTCCAACCTCAAGCTATCAATCCTCTCGATCATACTAACTCTCTGTCCCCTACTATCCATACAGATCAGCCTCCAACCTGTCTCTAACGTCCAATCCCCGACAATCCTATCAATACGAACCTCAGACATGTGATGGTAAAAGTCATGCACAGCATCATTCAAGTCAATCGGCATATCCTCGAATGACCTAACAATGCCATCCCTAGTGCCAGATGAATTAGAAGAATCCTCTCCAGCTGGCTCTACAATCTCCTCCTCAACTATCGGTGCTGACATCGGGTCGATACCTACCTCAACCGTGTCTCCAGCACTGGTGTCAGCCTCATACTCCTTTGTGTCATCCCTGACATCCCTAGGGTCAATCTCAACATGATCTCTAACATCATCCCCATCACCAATACCCAACTCCATATCAACCTCAGTCTCTATAGGATCAATCTCGGTATCCTCCTCTATGCTAGCCTCAGACGAATATGAATCTCTGAACCTCTTACGAGGTGGTAAGAGATCAGCACGGGTAGGAGCTAATGATCCTATAACTGGTGTAGATGATGGTACAGAATCAACCAAGAATCTACATCTCTTGCGAGATGGTCCAATAGAATGTGAAGAGGAATGCATTGGTCTCTCTGATGAATCTCCTGATGATGACTCTGATGTAGTCGGTGGATACAAAGTAGATAATGGAGCAGCACACCAACGACGAAATGCCTCACTATGTCATGGTGCTCTCCTCGGAGGGTAACCCAATCTAGGTGATACATCTCTAGTCGAAGATCCAGAATGAGCCTGATCTGGTGCATCCAAACCCGAAGAATGAACTGGTGATGAATACAAAGATGATCAGAAGAAGATGAGGCGTGGTCTGCAACATGAGGGTGATAACACGCCTTCATGCAAGTCTATGAGCTAGTAAAGGCCCAACTCTCTTCCTCGTAGTCAACAACTTACACGGCCCATTAGATGGTGGCGGAAAAGGTCACCAAAAGGAAAAGCTCCGGGTCGAATCAATAATAGTTGCCCGTCACGAGTCCCGAGCGGCAGTAACGAGCAAATAGGGAAACAGATGAGATGATGGACGTGATGCTAAAACCTTGCTCCTCCAACAGCAACAACCATCACATATGGATCCTGAGAAGGTGGTCTATCAGAAGAATCAGGAGCCTTAGAAGAATCGGTGCATAAGAATTGTAATAAGCTAGTACGGGGAAATGTGCTCTGGTGAAGACATCTCATCTGGTGAATCAGAATCGGAATCCGAATAGGGAACCAAGCCACACAATCCAGTGGGTGAAGCGACAAGAGTCGTCTCAACCACAGGAGCGGCAGATGAAATAACAGGAGCAAAGTAGAAGTCTCTGGAGCAACCACAGAAGTAGAAGGAATAACAGTAGGAATATCACCAAAAAGAATAACCCGAGAGGGCGGTGCCCACACTCTCATCCGAAGAATTAGAGGAAAAAAAAAAAAAAAAAAAAAAAAAAAAAAAAAAAAGGAAAAAAAAAAAAAATAGCAATGCAGACGCTGTCATGATCAGCCCAAGCAAAAGTTTATATAAATCTCCTTAAAATGAAACCCTGCAAGCATAAAGAAACGATGAAATGACTGGCAAGGTAAATATGCAATATAAACAGTCTCAATATATAATAGTCTCAAGTATATATATATATATATATATATATATATATATATATATATATATGTATATATATATATATGTATGTATATATGTATGTATATATGTATGTATATATGTATGTATGTATGTATGTATAGCAAGGATAGACAACACGTAAGCACAGATAGAGGCACATAGGATCACATACTAGTTATAGACGAGACCTAGTATAACTACCTGATTCCTTTCTATACCCTTGGCTCTGATCTACCAATCTGTCACAGCCCCCAACGGGGCATAGGACGGAATACGTATCCGAGAGCGTGACGTCAAACAATCCGAACACAAAGCACTAAAGAACACCACAATCACAGAACTATTAAAAAGTATATTCGTGCATAAAAGAAAATTAAATTATTAAGTATCTACAACCTGTCATAAGAAGATCAAATGTAGCGGAGAACATAACAAATTTTGCAATGAACAACAAGTATAGAAAATAGATAATATTGAAATTGGGAAGTCACATACACATACATCATTTAGCATCAAGAATTCAAGCAAGGCTAAAACCTGATGAAAACATGTTTAAAACGTCAACATAATGTTGGTGAATTCATAGGTTTAAGTTAGTACAAGAGTGGACCACAAAATTTCAAAACGCATGCGACTACTATAACATATACAGCATCACATAAAAAGTATTTACTGTTACGCTAAGCTCATGACACCGATGCTAATAACAATAGGGCATATCATATCATGTCACATAGTATTCCTGCCCTTAACTGGTGTCCCAAACCAAAGACACCAAACCCACAATCGACATGACATATATCGGTTTGTTCGCAGCTAATTTAGAACAAAAAAAAAAAAAAAAAAAAACAACCAGATAGGGGTAATTAGAGTCCAATGAGATCTATTTACGCATTCGCGCTCACTTAACCAAACCAATTGGCCATAGGTGACTAACGGTTCATGATAGTTCGGGCAATAGTGGTTTGTAAGCAACTTAGGCAACACATAAACATGTAAAACTCACGTTAAGAACTTGTGTCCAATTTTAAAAGCAAACAATGTTTCCACCCAATTATAAAAGCATTTGAAAATAGGTAAAACGTGGGGCTATGAACTCACCTTAAGCAAGTGGTGAATCGATAATCAACGAGGAAGAAATAAAGCCGAAAGGTCCTACCCGAGCGTCTTATTAAAAAAACTAAATAATTGACGCGTCTTAGGTAAACGAAAGATAACTGAAACATGTACGATATGCTTTCAAGAGTAAAGATATCCATGTGTGTTTGTACTTTAGTTTGTTGAATAAAGTATGACTAAATGAAATTACAAAGTTTTTTGTTAAGTCTTGGCGTTCATCCAAAAATTACTACTTTTAAGAAATTTCTATTTTGTGGGAAAGTTTTTAGTTTTTCAGACGTTAATACTATCCCCATATTTGTTAAGTTCCATATTTCAAAATGCGCTAACAACCATAATCGCTTAACATCCAAGTCCGATCCGCTAAGTTTTACCAAACTTACTATTTTTAGTAACTTTATCGTTTTTCCTAAAATATGTTAATGCCTCTTCAAAATGATGCTAAATATATATATATAATTTATATATATCTATATGTGTGTTACTATATGATTCGTTCGAGTTAAAGAAGTTCCCAAAATGTCCCGAAAACCCATTTAAATTCCACATCATCACACTATTCATTGGGTTTGCT
The DNA here is from genome assembly GCA_026074375.1 of Tanacetum coccineum. Classification (NCBI taxonomy): domain Eukaryota; kingdom Viridiplantae; phylum Streptophyta; class Magnoliopsida; order Asterales; family Asteraceae; genus Tanacetum; species Tanacetum coccineum. The sequence goes on along the minus strand of BQNB010112632.1, from coordinate 2,710 downwards.
GAAAAATGTTAAAGTTTCATTTTGCTATAACTTGGCCGTTTTAAGTCCGATTTTAAAGTGCGATATGTGAAAAACTATCTATTCGAAACAAGCTCTTCAAAAACTACTTTTACCCCTAGTGAAAACATTTTTAGTTCGCTCAAAACCCCAAAACTAATTCGGATCAGCAACATGTTTTTTCATAAATACTCCCAAAAATCCATCCAAACACCACAATAGTGCCTAGTCTAGCCTAATCTCCGTTCACAACTAATCCACCACAAAACCACACCTAAATCTAACCTAATCCCCTTCATTTCTTTTGTTGCAACCCACTTTTCAACTCATCTCACCATAACTTATAAAACAACAAACGTAATACTTCCATTTTTATAAAAGTTGTCAAGATGTTTTATCATTTCTTTTTATAAAAGTAACACAAACACATGGACTCTTAAACTTGAACAATACTCATAAGAATAAAAGAAATGAAACAAGAGGTAACCAAGAAATACTTACGAGAATGAAGGAAACAAGTAGAAGTCACAAGATCTACACACAAGATGACTAGATCTATAAACCCACTTATAAAATTAGAAACCCTAATTTTATAATCTTGAGAAACCCTTGAAAATCAAACAACCAATACTTGGATATACCTTAGAAACCCTTGGAAATGAACTTAGAATGTTTTGATCTTGAAGAAAATCAAAAGTTATGAAACCCTAAGAGGGTGTTGGTTTGGCCGTGAGCTAGCAAGAAGACAGGAGAGAAAAGAAAATTGTTGGTGGCTTTGAAATGAAATGAATACTCTAAGTTGTGATATGAGATATATTTATAGGGTGAAATTTAGGGTTTTAAGGGTTCAAAGGTGCACACATGTGACCAACACACACCAAAGGGGTGTGTCTTGGTGGTTTCGGCCGAACATGACCACAAGGACTCAAATGGGTTAAAATTTTAAATCAAGGTTCACCATAGATGTATAAGTTGGTCATGTTGAGGTCAAATGAAGCCAAAGTATGCAAGAGCTCACATGTGAGGGTCAACTAGTGAAGGGTGCATGAGAGTGACCTTCTCATAAGTCACTTTCTCATCTAGCATGCACACATGGGCGGGGCTTTCAAAATAAGATGCCATTTTATTTATTTAGGATGTATGGTGATATTGTTGTGGTTTTAGGCGTCCAATATGACAAACAAAGGGAGGTGAATGAAATTTTTAACATTACAAAGCTTGACGGATGATAACTCGAGTTTGTACGAAAAGATTTCAGGTTTTCGGGGTTCCGTTTGGTCAAAAACACAAAAAATGCAATTTAAAAGATAAAACCCTAAAATTAATATCGGAAGTGACTAAAAATCACGAAACACTTAGAAAAGATAAAATAACTCATATAATATCTAAACTAATGAATATTCGATGCCAGAACGCATCCAATGACGTTTTTCAGATTTCCGCGTTTTGACTTCCCGGTAAACTGTCAGATTCAAACGTAACGTATAAAAGTCAAAGATAATAATCGGAAAGGTTTAAAATATTGACCTGAAATTTACGGGGTATGACAGATCCTGCTGACTATCCTGCCGAAGGAGGAGACTACGTTGATGATGAGTCATCTGATGATGATGATGATGTTTAGGAGGATAGGGAGGATGAGGAGGAGGAGGAGGAGCACCTAGCTTTGGCTGACTCTTCTGCTGTACCTACTATTGACCCTGTTCCTTCAGCTAAGGATACAGAGGCATTTAATACCGATGGGTCTGCACCTATACCTGTACCATCACGTGGACGTCGCACGGCTAGGATGTCCATCCGACCCTAGACGCCGATGTCAGCTACTGCTAAGGTACTCATCGCTGAGTATGCTTCTGCACCTACTCCACCATTACCACCACCATCTCCACTTTCTCCACTATCATCTCCACTTACCCAGATTCCTTCACCACCACTACCTCTACCATCACCACCTACCCACACTAACCCTTTATATGCTGAGGCACCTTTTGGCTACATAGAAGCCGGGATTTGGTTGAGAGCTACATCACCACCCACCCACCATCCATTAGACATACCATCACCAACCTTGTTACTGCCATCTACTACTCTTAGAGATGATCTTCCCAAGGCAGACATGCCGCTTCGGAAGAGAGCTTGTTTCACTACTCCCACCGGTAGGTTTGAGGTTGGGGAGAGTTCGTCAGCTGTTGTAGCTAGGCAGACTGGACATACCCTAGCTCATAGGGTTGATTATGGATGATGACATCAAATAACATCTATTTTATAGCATCATTTATCCTATGTAATTAAACCATTTTGTTTAATTATTGCAAATAATTGTTACTTAATCGTTTATATTTGAGAATTGCAGTAACTTCGGAGTACTTGGTGAATATTAGCAAAAGGCACGCATTCTAGAGCTTAAACGAAGATATTTTGAAGATTACTATTTTGACAACCAATACGCCGTATCCATCAAGGAAGATACGGCGTATCTGTGCCTGCACTCACCAAAGACCACAAAGGAAACAAGTCCAATACGCCATATCTAGTGATGCCCAATACGCTGTATTGGAAGTATAGTATGTGAATATTCTGGAAGATATCAAACGTGGTCCCTACTCCAAGAAACTCCAATACGCCATATCCAATACATTAGATACGCCGTATCAACACCGACTCCAGACCCTATAAATACAAAACTCAAAAACGAGTTTTAAGTGTGCTAAAT
>BQNB010112631.1:0-22111 GCA_026074375.1 Tanacetum coccineum | reverse complement strand
CAATATTGGTAATTTGTTAACATATACACAAAGACAAGTTAAGGTCCATGTTCAGATCAACTATAACAACATGCACTTGTTCATACAAAAATGTTCATGTTCAGATTAGCTATAGCATGCACAATCTTTAATTTTGATGCTAACAAATATGTATCCTTGATCCGATAATGGTTTACCAAGCTACTATGATTTACTCCAGTCCAAATCGTTTATCAATTTAATCTCCAAAATGATTTAGGAGCTAGGTGTCGGGTGCACACTCCTATGAGCTAACTTGATACCGTCACGAAACACTACAACGTTGGAGGCCTCTACCGGTGACCAAGTCGCCACAAAAGACCCAAAATGTGAAACACTACAAAATATCGTCGTTGTAGGCCCTTCGCTAAAAGTTTTGGCGACGAAAGTTAAAGGCCTTTAGCGACGAACCATGAGGCCCACACAAATTGTCATTTAAAATTCAAAGAGTGGGGTCCATCGACTATCCCCTAAATAAATACAAAAACAAGTACCATATGCGGAAGTTTTTTCGTGTTCTTCCGTTAAAATGGCTTCCGAAGGTCACGGCGATTGAAGAAGCTAAGGATTTGGCGGAACTTTCTCTTGACGAGCTAATTGGCAACCTCAAAGTATATGCAATGGTCTTAGAAAATGATGGCGTAATTTCTAAGTCCACTAAAGAAAAGGTTAACCATTAGCTCTTAAAGCTAAAGTTACTAGGGGTTAAACTAGTAATGATAGTGTGGGTCATGATGGAAGTGATGAAGATGAAGACGAATAAAAATAGTTCAATTTGATGATGAAGATCCTTTGGAAGTTCTTCAAGAAGGGTAATAGGTTTTGAAGAGAAAATCGCTTTGGTAATGATAGCGATGGGTTTAATAGAGGTCGTGGTGATAGGAGAAAAGGTGTTGGAAGTTCTAGACGAGAACGTAGTTGTTATGGTTGCGGTAGCAAGAATCATTTCGTTGATGATTGTCCGAAGGTGAAGGTGAAAAAGGCATTCGTTGGTGGAGCTTGGAGTGATGGCGAAGATGGTGATCAAATCGAGAAGGACGCAACATGTCTCATGGCGATCGGTTCGCAAAAGGTAAATCTAAACCCTTCTCAATTTGATAATAATGTTAATGAACTACAAAATAACTATAATGAACTTGTTAAAATAAATTTTAAAATCACTAAAACAAACGAGTCATTGTTAAAAGAAAATTCTATTTTAAAACAAGAAAAAATAAGATTCATTAACAAAATCAATCAACTCGGACTTGAGGTAAAGAAATTTGATAAAGCCAAAAAGGTGGTTGAACCTTGCTTAAATTGTAAAAAACTTACACAAAAAGGTTGACTCTTTGAAATGCAATGTATCTAAACTTCAAGAAGAGTCATTGAGTTTTTCAAATTAAAAAAGCGTAGTAGTGTTTTGGATGACATGTTATGTCATCAAAAATTGTCCCAACATAAGGAAGGTCTTGGATTTTCGAAAACTAAGAAAACCACTTCCGAGAGTCTAAGCAAACCAATCGTCTTTGTAAAAGGGAGTCAAAATGAAAAACTATGTTTTGATGATTGCTTTATATTATAGTTGTCAAAAATGCTATGTTAATTTGTTTGATGCTAGGTAGCTTATTTTTGTCACAACTTCAAAGTTAGGAGAACTTAGAAACTTAAAGGCGATTAACATAAAGTGAGACTAAAAGTGCATGTCATGTGTTTAGGAAATATATTTATGTGGTTACAACTTTCATAACTTACATCATAATCTAAGCTTTAGGCCTTTAAGAACACATAAAAACATCAACAACTAAACCCAAAATAAGAAATCAAGTTTTAAAAGTTCCTTTAATATTTTGATCATAACTTCTTCGTCCGAACTTTGATTTAGTTGATTCAAAAGGCCACGAAAAGGAAAAAAGGAGATCTACACTTTAAGTTGTAGTATTGCTCCATTATGTCCATGGCGCACGAACCAGCGGTTGTGCGTTCATCAGCAGTTCAACTTGCTATTTAGGCTTATAGCAACTTTTTAAAAAACTCTCGTTTGGCGTCCATAATTCCTAAAACTTGCTTTCCACACTTCACTAGGTTTCATTAAGACTTCCGAGACATAAAACATACAATTGGTATTACTAAAAATGGCAAGACGCTAGCTAAGAGTCATAGGAGAAATGAATTATATACATGAAAATTAGGAGATAACTCCAAAGAATAAATTTTTTGCATCTTAAGATATATAACTTAACGCTTTGGCATAGGGAAGTGTAGATCACGCAATATGAGAATAGTTTTAAAATTTAACTTACAAAGAGCTAGGAAGACATTATCAAAGTTGATGTTTGATAGGTACTTTTGTGATACATGTGGTCTAGGGAGTCAAGACATGCAAATAATAGGACTAGAAATGAAGTGGAAACTACTAGGGTTGTAAAGTTGTTACACTTAAATTTGTTTGATTCATCACCCATTCAAAGTTACAAAAGAAACTTTTACACTTTAATGATTGTTGATGATCACTCAAATTACATTTGGGTAGTGTTCATTGAGTCTAAGGATGACGCAATAGAAAAGTTTAAAATATTGAGTACAAAGCCTGAAAACTTACAAGATTGTTCATGGTTGACATGCACCATATGATTTTAATTTGAGAGGAAAGGTTAGAGGTTCTTGAGTCGTTTGTTAACTTTTATACATATATTTGTGCTCTCAGAGCTTATTTTATTACATGCCTACTTGCCATGATGGTAGTTGATTTCATGCTTATTGCTAACATGCTAAGTGTTTGCATATCTATTAAAGATAATATATTGTGAGCCCACAACTCCAACATATTATTTTTAATTATGCGCTAGGTGCTTAATTGCATAATTTGAATTCATACATTATCTACTTATGTTTGTTCGTTATACATGCATCTTCAAAAGTTAGGAAAAATAATTTTCAAAATGAAACCATTAAAGTAAATGTGTATGGTGCACATCATGTTTTTCTAGATTTAGGATAATATAGGTATCTTAGATTGTACTTGCTTTAGATGATATTAAGCTCTTAAAGCTTATTTATGCGCTTAAGAATGACGTGAAAGGCTTGGAAGGGATTATAATTAATTTGTTTTCTAAATAAAGGATATGTTGTAGTTTTTGAGGTCACCTTTACATCATATAGGTGTTAACTTTGAAAGGTTGTGTTAATCTAGGGGGAGAGTAATACATAGTGTCAATCACTCACTAAGGGATCCCCTCATGCCATAACTTACCATTGGGTAGTAACTTATGCTTAGAGCTTTTGGTTATTTAGCAAAATTAAGATGTTGAGTGTGCTTGATTAGTATCTACTTACATAATATGCCCACTCATCTTTGGAAATACAACCTAAAGTTTGAAAAGCCTTCTCACCTTAGGATCATATACAATTCAAAAACAATACTCAAATTGTTGATGCAAATATTGCACAAAACATCTAAGCATAAATGCACTCAAAGTTGCATTCATATCCTAGTAGGATTCTGATTAGACGTCACGAATTACGTTTAGGCACGTGTACAATTAAATGTAATTAGATATCTATCACATTTTGCCTTGAACATCTAAGTTTAGCTTTACACTCCTAAAGTGCTTTTATGTGAAACTATGTGCTCTAATTTGAATATACATTATGCTTACTTAAGTATGATTTTATATTGATGCATGATTGATAAATTAGCCCTATGAATAACTATATGATGATGTTACGCATGTGATTGCTTAATTTTATCAACATTTGGATATGTATGATATGATGCTATGCTTGAACTAATCCATGTTTGTAAGTATCCAAATGGTAAACTAATCCATGTTGGACTTGAACATGAGTATATGTTTGCTTATGTTGTTTTGTGTTTACTTGTTGCTAGTTGTAGCCAAGAACACTTTAAAGGTAATGCTCTAGACCCATAGATCCCCACCTTAGAATAAGGGGGAGCAACGATCTAGGGGTCATGTGTCATGATATCTATATTCTTTCTTTTACAACGATATCAACCTTCCAATAAAAGACCAAGATCCCGTCTTTTTGATTTGACAAAAGGGGGAGAAGGAAAGCAAGCAAAGATGCCTATTATGGATCGAGAAAGCAAGTACAGCTAGCTTTTACGGAAGCAAAGAGCCATAGCATACATGGAAGTATAAAAGCTATGTAAGACTCATAAGGTGATGACAATGTTCAAGCTTCACCAAATTACAAGGCCAAGATCAAGACGTAAACTACATCAACGGCGGTCTTCATCTTCGCTATGCTTGTAATTTTATTTTCTTTTTGAAACTTTATTTGTCATCATCAAATCAAGAAACAAAAACCAAAGGGATTTTGTTGGAGGATCTTGGAGCGATAGCGGTGAAGAAGAGTAAGAAAAGACCAAAGACTAAACGTGTCTTATGGCTTAAGCATCTAATGAGGTACTTTCCGAAACCAAATTTTATAGCGATGATTTATCATAAATCGATGATCTTGAACTAGATAGTGACTATCACCGTTTATGAAAAATGAGTTTAAAAGTCATAAACAAAAATAAGTCACTAAAAACTATTAGAAATAAGCTAGAAAAAGAAATACTTGAATTAAAAGAAAAGGTGTCAAGATTAGAGAAAAACAAAGAAATCGACATCAGGTGTACAAAGTGTCAAAACCTTGTATTTGAAAATGGGAAACTCAAAGAGGAAGCGTCTAAGCTTACTGAATTTGAAAAGAGTAATCATTAACTTAAGAAAATGTTAGTTTTAAAAAACCCTCCGATGGTTGTGTTTTGCCTCAAGACCACTGCGTTTTGCCTCAAGACCACTGCGTTTTTGCTTCAAAGACCAACACTCTGCGTTTTGCTTCAAATTTGGTTGGTTTTGCTTGAAGGACCTATTGCGTTTTGCTTAGAATTTAACTCTGGCAAAATTTACATTTCATCATTGCGTTTTGCTTCAACTTCACTACGTTTTGCTCAAGACTTCCATTGCGTTTTGCTTGAAGACCATATTGCGTTTTGATAAGGAGTTACTCTGGCAAAATTTCATTCTTCACTGCGTTTTGTCTAGGCTTCTTCACTGCGTTTTGCCTAAGTTTCATTAACCTCATTACGTTAATTTATTTCAACCAAACCAAATCACAATCAAACAACATATCACCTAATCAAACAAACAATCATCCTTTTAACATACAATCACTAATCTTGTACCGATCCAATGTTTTATCAATAGTACAATAATCAACCATGTAAAGTAATTTCGATTGATATTCAAGCGGCCGGATTCGATACCCACCCTCCTATGCTCGATAGGACTGATTATGAATCATGGTCACAACGAAAATCCGATTGTTACTGTAGGGGAAAGTGAAAAATGGATTGCAATTCTTCTCGATTGATCAAGGACCATTTTGAGCTTCGGAACCACAAGGGATGGCCACTTGGACAACTACCCTAGAGGGAGGATGTCCTCTTGGACCCGAAAGGCCCGTAATATGAGGACCCTCAGTGACACTCGGAGATAGAAATGATTACTATGCAGATGTTCGTGCACCAATTATTGTGCTTCAAGGACTTCCACTAAGACTATTAAAAGTCATCAATCATAAACATTAAAAGCAAAAAGCAATTTGGGACAACGTCAAAATCTTTGCTAGGATTTTGAACTCTACAAAAGAAGATAGAGTATCTAGTTGTACGATGAGTTTTGAGCGATTCAAGATGCTTCCGGGTGAAAATATCAATGAGTACTATGTTTGGTTCCACAAGCTGGTCAACGACATAAGGAATATCAGAATGACAATGCCTAACATTCAACTGAACTCCAAGTTCGTGAACAATATGTCACCTGAATGGGATAGGTTCGTGACAGCCGTTAAACTCAACAAAGGTCTGAAAGAGACAAATCACGAACAGCTGTATGCATACTTAAAACAACATGAGAAGCATGCTGCACAAGATCGACTGATTATTGAGAGAATCACTCCTGCTATGAATGATCAACTTGCATTTGTGTCAATGGTCCAACCTCATGCCCAATCATCACATGTCCAGTCTCATCAATATCCCTCTTCATCAACAAACCCTCAATCACCACAATATCCACAATTCCCTGAAACATCACAAATTGACTCCGGATACACTCAAACTGATGAACTACTTGACAACCTCACCAAACAAATGGCGCTCCTTGCCCAATCCTTCAGAGCAACGCTTCCTCAGACCAACAATCAACTTCAAACCTCATCTAACACCCGGAATCAAGCAATATCAGATTGGTTTGGGGTTGTAGTTCAGAATGTTCAAGGGCGACAGAATCAGAATCAGAGGTATTTTGCTCGGGGAAATGGTACAGCAGGAAATGGTGGGAGACAGGAATAGAGCTTGGGAATGCCAATGAGGTCTAGGGAAACGGGTCAAGTGTTGATAAATTGTAAATGGAGTTGGACATATTTTCATAGAATCTGTACTCGCAAAATGCGTCAAAGATTTGATTATTTTAAGGACAAGATGTTGTTGATGCAAGCCCAAGAGAATGGTGCAGTTTTGGATGAAGAGGAACTACTCTTTCTGATGGTGAATAGGGCAAACCTTTGTTGCAATGTGGTATAATCAACCGGTACAAGGACCTAGCTCGAATGAGGATAACATCTTCCAGGCAGATGAATGTGACGCTTTTGATTCAGATGTTGATGATGAACTGACTGCTCAGTCAATATTCATGGCCAATTTGTCCTCAGTCGGGTCAGCAAATCACAAAACTGGTCAATCTAAGGCATCAATCTTCATCTGAGGTTGTAAGATCGTTCTTGGTATTTGGACCACAGGCTGTCAAAGCATATGATGGAGATCGCTCACGGCTTAGGAATTTAGTGGAAAAAGTTTTTTGGGACTGTGATTCAGGAAACGCCTTTTGCGTTGTGCAATTATGGGAATATGGTGATTATGTCACTTGGTGACCAATGTAATTTCCAGATGGTATACTATGTAGGGGGGGGGACAGTGGGACATCAACCTTATCTCTGTCGCGTCAATTTTGTGATTCAGATTTGTAGTTGGCCTTCAGAAAGCACACATGCTTCATCCTGAGACTTAGATGGTTGTTGTTGACTTTATCAAAAGGAAGTCGTGGGTTTGGTATGAACTTATACACCATTTATGTAGAAGATATGTGAGGTCCTCTCCCATTGCTTACTGTCAAGCCTCACCAAGATCAAATCCTGGTTATGACATCGTCGCCTGAATCACTTAAACTTTGGCACTCTCAATGATCTAGCTCGTAAAGATCTTGTTAGAGGTTTACCTCGGTTGAAGTTTGAAAAGGATCATCTGTGTTCGGCATGTCAACTTGGAAAGAGCAGGAAAGCTACCCACAAACCCAAGACGATTAACACCATTACGGAAGTTTTACACACCCTTCACATGGATTTATGTGGACCGCTAAGAGTGCAGAGTATAAATGGGAAGAAATACCATTTCCTATTTTTTGGTAATAGTCGATGACTACTCCAGGTTTACATGGGTGAAGTTTTTGAGATCCAAGGATGAGACTCCCGTTTTTGTAATCAATCTGTTAAAACAACTTCAAGTCGGTCTCAACAAAACTGTCCGGTTCGTGCGGACTGATAATGGCACCGAATTCGTTAATAAAAATTTGACAGATTTCTATGAAAGCATTGGCATTACTCACGAGAAGACCGTTCCGAGAACTCCTCAGCAGAATGGCGTTGTTGAACGAAGGAATCGCACTCTTGTTGAAGCTGCTCGCGGACACAATGCTGTTTTTGGGATTGATTTTCTCAGCTACCCTTGTTTCTGCGGGCAGTAGCTGTGAGTACGGCCTGTTACACCAAAACGATCCCTCTTATACATACTCTTCACATACATACCATTTGAAACTAGTGCATGACAAGAAACCGGATCTCTCTTTTCTACGTATATTTGGGGCTCTTTGCTACCCAACAAACGACAGCGAAGATCTTGGCAAATTGAAAGCTAAAGCAGACATTGGGTTCTTTGTTGGTTACGCACCAAACAGGAAGGGTTACAGAATCTACAACAAACGGACCCGACAAATAATGGAAACTATTCACGTTACATTCGATGAGCTGACTGAGCAAACGGCTCCTGTACACTCCAGTTCAGGACCCAATCACAACCTTTTGACTCCTGGACCTATAAGTTCAGGGCTCGTACCTAATTCTGCTCCCGCTACTCCGTATGTACCTCCCACCAATAAAGACTTGGAGCTGCTGTTTCAACATGTTGATGATATTTTTGAGGACTCCATGGGGATCATCAGATGCCTCTGTCCTCGCGTTTCACCACCGGTCTATCTCAATCCGGTCATCCAGTATCTATATCCTTTGATAACGATGAACCATCAGGCAGTCATTCATCATCATCCTCGGCTTATCAATCATCTTCGGTACATCACGGTGTTGCAACTGAGCATTCTTTTGAAGTAAATCCGTTTGCTGCAACTGAGCACGAACCATTTGTTAATGTGTTCGCCCCAGACCCGAACTCTGAAGCATCATCTTCTGGGACTCTCACGATTCCTACACCCAACCAATCCACTCAACCTCATGAACATCTCCGCAAATGGACCGACTCTCATCCTCTTGATAACATTATTAGGAACCCTTCTCGACCGGTATCCACTCGGAAACAGCTTGCTACAGATGCTCTGTGGTGCTTCTACAATTCAGTACTGTCCAAAGTCGAACCTAAAAACTTCAAATCTGTTGTTTCTGAAGACTGCTGGTTTCAATCCTGCAAGATAAAATCTATAAATTTGATTCGAGCCTGACGTATGGGAATTAGTGCCACCTCCAGACTGTGCAATGATTATTGCTCTCAAGTGGATTTATAAGGTGAAACTTGACGAGTATGGTGACGTGTTGAAAAACAAGGCACGTCTTGTTGCGAAAGGATATCGTCAAGAAGAAGGTCTTGATTTTGAAGAATCCTTCGCCCCGGTCGCCAGACTTGAAGCTATCAGAATTTTTCTTGCCAATGCTGCCAGCAAAAACATGACAGTTTATCAAATGGACGTGAAAACTGCATTCTTAAATGGCGAGCTTAAGGAAGAAGTCTATATGTGAAGCCACCAGAAGGACTTCCGTTGACCCAGATCGTCCACATCATGTCTACCGTCTGAAGAAAGCTCTCTACGGGTTAAAGCAGGCACCCCGGGCGTGGTATGACACTTTGTCAAAGTTTCTTCTGGCACAAGATTCTCAAGGGTGTAGTCGATCCAACATTTGTTCATTCGGAAAACAGGCAAACACACTCTTCATGTTCAAATATATGTTGATGATATCATATTTGCCTCGACCGACCCCAAAGACTGTGGACCTTTTTCTAATGAAATGAGCTATAAATTTCAAGTGACAAAGATGGGTCAAATATCATTTTCTTAGGCTTACAGATTTCTCAGAATCCTAGAGGCTTTTTTATAAAAACTTCAAAAAAAAAAAATCTAATTACGATTATAAGATTATAATGAAATTTTGATCTTTATAAAGTGACTGTTGACCACTCCCATGGTTGGAGTGAACAAAATGGATGAGGACTCTCAGGGATCCTGTTGATCAGACCCAATATCGCAGTATGATTGGATCCCTGATGTATCTCACAGCCAGTAGACCTGACCTTATTTTTTGCATGTGTGCATGTGTGCTAGATATCAATCTAAGCTCCACTATAAAGCACCTTGAAGCAGTTTATATGGGTCTTTCGGTATCTCCAAGATCCATCATACAATATGGGTCTTTGTATCCGAAAGACCACGCATTGGCACTATACAGCTACACAGACGCAGATCATGCAGGTTGTCAAGACACTCGAAGAAGAATCTGGTGGTGCTCAGTTCCTTGGTGATAAGTTAGTTAGTGGTCATCAATAGAAAAAAACACTAGCACTATGTCCATTTTTCTTCAGAGGCTGAATAAATCGCGTTGTCTGGTGCTGTGCCTAAAATCCTTTGGATGCCGGTCTTCAATTATCGGATTATGGCTTTGCATACAATCACATCCCTCTGTATTATGACAACAAGAGTGCCATAGCTCTACTGCTTGAAAACGTCCAGCACTCCAGGTCTAAACACATCGACATCCGACATCATTTCATCAGAGAACAAGTGGAGGAAGGGAGTGGTTGAGTTGTATTTCGTGAGGACAAAGTATCAACTGGCGGATATATTCACTAAGGCACTGCCCAGAGAACGATTTTTTTTTGTTTTGGAAAATAAAAATTTATTTTTTCATTCTCCCGCGGCTTGGCATGAAGAGTATGAAGCCAGAGACACTCAAACGTCTTCAGGATGATAAGGATGAGTAACGTATTTGCTTCAAGTATCCTATGTAAATATGTACATACTCCAACTCAAAAGGAAAATACAAAAATATAAAACCAAAAAAAAATCCATAAAAATCAGAAAATACCAAAAATATGTTTTTCATGACATGTCTTCTGGCATCGATAATATTTACGGCGTTAGAAATGTCATTCAATAAAGGACCTGGTGTGTAAATAAAGTTCGAACAGAAGTTTTTCAAAACATGTCAAAAATGGCTTGCAGTTACTTCAGACTGCAACCCGGTTTTCAAAATGAGGAAAGATCGTCGCCAAAAAGATGGCTGTTCCTAACAACGGGTGATTAAGTTCTCCCGGGCATGGATTACTTTATATCAGTGCATCATCGATCTAAGTAGCTTCAGTGCATTATTTCTTGATGAAGAAGAGAAGTCTTCTTTTATTCTTATAATTTTCCGTCTATGATTCTTCAGAAAATTATTTGGATGTCACATGTTGGTTTAATCTTATTGTTGAAAATCAATCGGACTTGAATTTCATACATTTGACACTCAATCAACGACTACAGCTCTTTAAATAGAAAACGGGTCATTGATTGAGGGGGAGAGTATTGTTCAAATTTATGGCATCTAACGGGCATGTTTAACACATTCTATACATCATTAAGATAGGTTTGATAACTAAAGGGGTTATGGTTTAAGGGGGAGTTAAACTTGAGTTAACTCAACAAGGGCCAAATGTGTCAGTTATATGCAAGTATAGGGTCTTATGTGCTATTTGCTAATTGAATCCTAGGCTTATAAAATATAAAGGACCAATTGTGCCTCTTATGTAATTTCATCAATCCCTTAGTAGCTATTAAACCTTAAAAGAAAAGAAATAAGAAAAGGAGGGGCCAATTCTGCCAATAGAAGAAAGTTTAACCTAGGTATAAAACCCCCCTTGCGTTTTGACTTGGTCAAAGTTATCAAAAACTTAGTCAAACATCCCTCTTTCTCTCTCAACTCAAAACGCATCCCTTCGTTGCGATTTGCCTCTCTAGTGATTACTGGTGTTATTTCGTGATTAGGTATGGCTTGATTAGTGTCTATTATCATTTTAATATACTTTATCTTGATTACCTTGTCCTGAATCGCATTAAATCAGAGTGTTCTTAGGGGATTCGGGAGAATCCATCGTATAAATGGTAGTTAGTGCTTGTAATTGAATCTTATCTGTTGGGTTAGTTTTAGAGTAATTAAATGATGTTTCGTGGTTGCCTGAACTGAATCCCCCGTCACTAAGTTTATGGTCCTAATGATTTTCATATTGTGCGTGACTTTTTTTGAGTCAAATTTCACTTAGATGATGCGTTTAAGGTTAAATGTGGTTGTGGTGCTGTCTTGTAAGCTTAAAAATGGTGTATTTCATATGAGTGTTATGCGTAGGGAGTCTCGAAATGAAAGTTAGAATCTGCGTGTTCAAGCATTCTTGGTTGCGTTTTGCTTATAGAATTCTTGATTGCGTTTTGTCTGTATGTTCTTCGTTGCGTTTTGGTGTTTAGATTCTTGGTTGCGTTTTGGTTATGCTCTTGAATGCGTTTTAATAAAATATGCCTTATTGCGTTTTGGCCTAAGATTTCTTGGTTGCGTTTTGGTTTAGAATTTCTAGGTTACGTTTTGGATAAGAAATTCTAGTTGCGTTTTGATTGATATATCTGATTGCGTTTTGCTATGATAATCCATGTTGCGTTTTGGTTGATCTATTTGTTGCGTTTTGATTATTAATTATCAAACAGGACAAAACGCAAGTGGTTGCGTTTTGGTTATGCTTTGGTGCTTCTGGGTCGTCTCAATCACCACCTCCTCCTCCACCTACATCCAACACTCAGGGTGGTCTATCCTATCAAGCACCCGCTGCCCCCGCTACTCAATGACGCTGCTTCGGCACGGATATATAGCTTGGACGATGACCGACTCCTCAATTAAAAGCGTCGAGCTCCACCAATTCCTGAAGAACTTAATACTGGGTGACGATTCGTTTGCAGACGGAACAAGCAAACTCATCACGAGTGGATTGAAGACGTTGGGAGTGATCATATTAACACGGTAAACTTGAGGCAGAGTTGGTGGAACCGCCTATCACTGCATGTCGACCTGCTACACCATGAACCTGCCTGGTCCAATCCCTTCATCTGCTCTGCTGGGACCCGTCCAAAATATGAACAACTGGGCCTTTCTGCTCTGAGTCGACCCTATACACCTCCACCAGAGAACTCACTCCTTGCTCAGATCGGTGATATGACAACATTCATGGACTGGTATTGCAAAAAGCAAGGAATCTCCGAAGAACTGATCAACAAGGACCTGGAAGCCCTGCTACGAATTTGTCTAAAGTCTTTTCATCCGGCGTTAGTCAATTCTCCAGTTCCAAATGGAAGAATGCCACAAACTTCTCACCGATCAAGTGGACGATGCAATCCTAAGGTACAACGTCAGCAAACCACTGCCGTTGGGTGGTGATCCGGGTCACGTCACAATACAACGGATTCTTTTCAACAATGACTTAGATTATCTACGGTTTTTACCGGCCGCAAAATAGGCAGGCCCGCCTTGTCAATCTCAAAGATGAAGGCTGCCTATTATCCAGATGTCGGCTTAGAGCAAATGGTACCGGATCAGATGTGGATTGAAGAAGAATGCAAGTATGATGTCGCTGCAATGTATGGTATATCTCACTGGTGGTTTCAAAGACAACGGTTCTACATTGATCGACACACATCTGAAGGTGATCGCAGGGCTGTACGGACCCATATGCGTATCTTAAGTGTCGTCCGAATTGAAGTCTTTCCAATGTATGGGTACAATTACATGAAGAAGATTGTCCTTCGTCGCGCTGATCTCAAAGAATATGTCATCGCGGAAAGGGACTTCAAATATCTGTACCCTAGTGACTTTGAAGATCTGTACTTGTTGAATCTTCAAGGTCACTTGAATCATCTCTCACCCGAAGACAAAAAGATCTTACTATGCTTGTCTACTTTATGGCCGAAACTTGGTTATCAGACAACGAGTAGAAGACTTCCAGCTAGGGATTGAGAGCTACCAGACGCAGTTAAACCTCACCAAACCTCGATGGGATGCCAAGGGATTTGAGTACAAGCATGACTTCACAGTGATTGACTCTCCAAGGGCCGTCACGTTTAGGGACAAATATGGGGTTCAGTGATCATGTGGTTTAATGGAATTCCTCAAGTTCAGTGATGGTACTCTACAATATGATTGATTGAAGCGTTGGTTTTCAGTAGTCAAGGAATTCAGGGTCAACAGGAGGAATCCGGTTTTGGATGCACGGTTTTGGACGAAGAAAGACGTCGACAAAAGCAAGGAGTTGATGTTTTCCATACAGAAACGACTTAAGACAAGACGTATCTTTCGGAATTTTGGAAAGCTTTGTTGGGGGCAGGATAAGAGAAGGAGACTACTGATTGCTAAAAAGAACCGAATGAGGGGTGTTTTTTCTTATATGTTGTTGTCATATGTACATTCTACCGTAGTGATTAAACTATCTTTTAGACTTGTATCTTAAGTAGTCATATTTTTCATAATTGGCTCGTATAAACCTGACACACTTTCTTCCAAATTTTCCTAACTTAAATCAATTGAGACCCAAAATCTCAACGGATTTGAAATTTTTACTCGGGGGAGAAAATGTAATTTAATTATGAAAATCTAATAAAAACTGTGAATTTCTTAAAGTTGTAGGCTCCCCCATATGTGTAAACTCTTTCGAACATCTATGCACATAATTGTGGGGGGTCATGAGCGAATGGTTATGATGTAATTGTGAATCACCTAAGATTCCGACCATGTAAATTACTTTATCGGAGTTTTTAAGGATGGTATGGTTAGGTATCTGTTCCCACGATCCAGCCAGAGCCGGAGGGATTCTACCCTGGGCAATACACTAGTTAGTGTAGAAAGTCCTTAGGTATGATCATAATGGAGTAATGTGAGAATTTAAGGAAATAGTGCGGACTGAGATGGAGCTTTTTAGTGCTAGAAACCACCCAAACATGGTTCTAGTAATGAAATCTCCGGGTAAGTTACTGAACGGGGTTGAAGAATGAAAAAGATTGCTAAGATAAAGGGTGAAAAGAAAGAAGCTCTTAAACCTTAGGAAGGAAGAAAACCGGTTTCACTACATATGCTTGTCAGAATCACATGGTTGATTGCTGACATTGAAGACAAGTATCATGGACCCAGTGATATGCTGCACAACCCTCCCTAGCCACTCAAGATTCCTCAAATGACTCTTGTTTCATTCTCACAGAGATCAATACATTTCTATCGTCTATCTCACTCCGAGTTAGTCAATATTGAAAAGGTGGCAGTCTGCTCCAGCCTTCGACTACCAAAAACCAAAAATGCACTATTGAGTCTAGAGCCATGAGTATTTCAATAAATCGCGTTAGGATATATTCCATATAACTATGTGTTTCACACACTGTGCAAAACAAAGGATTACTTTAAAGAGTCCTTCGCTTTTATCTTGTGATATTTGCCAGAACATCCGGTGTCGAATAGTATATTCTCAGTGAAGATGGAAATATCATGCTAGTGCCAACATCAAACAAGCTTTAGGTAGGTGACTTATGAGATCCTTTATGGATCAAACTTGTGGGACACTGGGCATCGATTCAGTCCAGATGATGAAATTGACGGGAGGAGGATGAATTGTTTTTTGATAAAGGGCTTTAAAAAAACTCTCGATGTGTTACAAAAATCACTTTAATCTAGTGACACATCGATTGACTTTTCAAATCAATTTTATCAACACATTCGATTGATTTTCAAATTCAATTTTATCTTCTATCGGTGGAGAAGTAACTCACTGATTCACTCTTAACCGTTCTATTACGTAGCAATATACTAGTGAGGTAGCTGCTTTTGGTTGTCGGTTAGAGAGATACTAGCAAGTACAGTGAAATCTAAGCATCTGGTTAGAGGATCTAACATTTTGAGCTAGAAACCCTGTCAAGGAGGTTTTATAATGTAATCTACTGATCACAGGTACAATTATTTATATTGTAAAACGGTCCTTCGGAATCGGAGGTAATGCAAACCGAACTCTTGACGAATGACAAAGCCATATATTTCGTCACCAGCTTTATTGTTAATGTTGTATTTCAGGATTACATAAGATGGAGATGCAGATGCCCACGTTCTAGTAAAGTCAACTTGACAACCCATGCTCTCCACGTATGTTTCTAATCAAAGACATATGAAACTGATAAGACCTACAACATAGCTTTCCACAACTCTGGTAAGTACTATCATGATCCAGAAGTGTGTGAGTATGCGATGTATCGAAATCCCAACATCACATGAGGCAATATTCACAACAAGGATAATTAAGAGGATTCAAGTGGATGGTGATTCAAAGAAACCTCAAAGATCACTCCAAGTCACAGGAACAAAAGATCACTACTTGATGTTTAACAACGACCAAATGTTGAAGAATCAAAAGACTACAAGCCAGAATCAAAGATTAATTCAAATAGAATGCTAGGATTCAATTTGTATTTTCTGGTGTGACCTCCCTTAGGGGGAGATTGTTAGGATTATGAAAATCCATATAAAAGTAGAGGTCACCCTGTGTATATTTCTAGCATAGATTCGATCGTTTGTTAGTCTTAGTTTTAATCGTTTTATTTACGTACGACTTATGGTGTTGGACCGGTCTCTTACCACTTGTTAGCCCACTCATGGCCCATTTAGGGCACCAATCTCTTGTATAATTTACACCTTTCATAGCATGGGAAGGGGTGGATGTTCATCTTTATCACTAAACACACTAAGTGATTTCTCTCTCTAGAAACTAGCCCCTTTCTCTCTCTAGACAATTTGACCAAACATTAATCCTAGGCTTGTGTTATGATATCCAATATACTACAAAAAGCCAAGCCCAGCCCATTTGATGAGCCTTAGGCATCCTAGGGTTTATGTACACTATATATATCCCTCCTCATCTTGTTAGGGAGGGTGTTGGTTTTCATTTGTGTCACCTCCTCTCTTTTCTCCCTTTTTCTTTCAACCGAAATTCATCCCTCTCTTTAACCGAAATTCATTGTCTTCCATTTGATAGTGTATTATTTAGTTATGTTTTGGATTAGTCTTGGTTCCTACATTAAATGATGATATGAAAAATGTGTTTGCATGAGAAATATGTTTAGATGCTATTTGCTTATATGCTTACTTACCATGCTACTTGCTAAATTCTATGTACTTATTTGTGTTTGGATGTAAGAATAAATGTTAGAACTTGCCTGTAATCTTGATGAAAATGGTGGATGTACACCAATATGTGCTTTTGCAATATGTTATGCTTGTTTGTGTGTATATGCATATATAAACCTTATCATGCTTAACAAAAAATGATTGGAGTCATTATATTGGAGATACACATATGATTACAATTGTGCTAATCCATGTTTGCAAGTTTCCAAATGGTAAACCTAAACCCGCGTTGGACCTTGAACTTGCTATTTGTCGTTGATTTGTGTTTGCTTTGAATTGTTTGTTGCTAGTTATAGCCAAGAAACACCTCAAAGGTAATGCTCTTACCTATGGATCTCTGCCTTGAAACAAGGGGGAGCAACGATCTAGGAGGAGCACATGTAAAGATATCTACCTTCTACCTCTACAAAGATATCTACCTTCAAGTGAACGACAATGATCCCGATTTTTTAATTTGACAAAAGAGAGGAGAGGGGAAAGCAAAGAGCTAGCGCTTACGGGGGAGAAGATAAGCTATAAAGCTCGGTGAAGACAAAGTTCAAGCTTCACCAAATTACTCAGACAACCCCCATATCAATCTGGGACCGCATGACTCTCAGTCCGTCGGGGAAAAATCAGTTTCATTTTTTCAATCAAATTCGAGTCTAAAACCTAAACATATATGTTGGTGTAACTTTGACTAGGATCTTATTTACATTTTAACGATGACAAATAAACGTTTGCAAAACATAAAATAACAAACAATAGCCAAAATTCATAAAACCGAATATTTGCCTCTGGCGCGCTAGGCACGCGTCAGCACGTGGCCAGCGTGCCACTTGCGAATTCCGTTTTTTACGAATTTAATTTTGTCGGCTTTCCTCTTACCCGACACATGTGGAAACTTCAATAAATGTATGTATATGATATTTGAGCATTTAGGAACACTCCAAATGAGTTTTAGACTTAGATGAGCAAAAACAAATCCTCTTGTTTTTCAACAAAACGCCAACTCATATCTTTTATCAAACGCCTCTAGCCAAGGCCGAAACTTCTTTCTAAACCTAGTATGATCATATTTTCAACATACCATCGAACGAAAGTATTCATTTGACCTTAATCTGGATTTACGTTGTTCCTAATCACGTAACGGGTTTTACTCCTTTATTGGTCAAACTAAGTCAAAGGTCAATTTGCGTAAACGCATCTTTTCCCGTTATGGGATATGCTTTACTTGAGATGCAAAGCACTTAGCTTGTTTGCATCAAGATGATTAGTTATCAAATCTATTGTTGATTATCATGGATTAAAGTCTAAATGACTAATTGAGTTTGTGGTATTTGGAGGTTAATCATGCTTTGAGTTTTCTCACCTCCTTACCAATAAATGTTTTACAAACTCACACGTATATTTCTCACATGTATAAGATGACTTACAAACTCTCACACTTCTCTCTACAACACTTCCATGCCATACTTCCTACAATACATTCCCTTTAATCATTTTTTAATCTCTTTTCCAACAAATGATTAAACACTCCTTCTACACAATTCTACAACATACCCTTCCTAATCATTTGTTTACCCTTCTCACCCAACAAATGATTGTATCCTCCACACACACTCTAAACATTCCTTTTCTTAAACCTTCCCATAATCAAATTTGCCCACTCTTTTCTCTCTTATTGGCAATGTGATTATAAACCCAAATCAATACTTTGATTTCATCATACACATCATCACCTTCATACTTATCTTCTTCAAGCCTAAATCCTCTTCACATAAACCTTCCCAAATAATACCCACATGGAACAACTCACATTCACTTACACAATGTACCCTCCTTGTACTTGTTGTACTTCTTGTTCCCTTCATTCCCAACATAGGCTCCTCCACATCCCATCAAAACATTATCCATCACATATCCACAATTCATCTTCTTCCTCACAAGCCATTTGAATTTCATACACACACACACTCTTTATCATCCTATCCTTTGATTATAACACTTCATCAATCCAACTTCCCTCGCTCTTTTCTCCTCCCTTGGATTGAAATTCAAATCTCAAAACAAACATATTTCCCTCTCTACAAACAAACACACTTTCCTTTTTACAAACAAATATACTTCCCTCTCTTCAAACAAACACACTTCACTCTCTAAACAAACATACTCTTTATCCACCCTTGATCATGCCACTTCACCTATCCAACTTACCTCTCTTCACCCTCCATTTCAAACAAGATCAAAAGGCTTCTTTCCATTCCATCACTATTACATCATGCCAACTCATTCACAACCCATCCTTATCCCATTCTCCATTTCACAAATGTGCTTAAAGCATCTGAAATTCAAATTTCTAATATTCCCCCATAACATCCACCATTTCTCTCCAAATTAAGAATATTCCAAGAATATTACCTTGTACCTTAACTAGCCTTTCAAACCATTAGTTAGAATCTAACTAAGCTAGTTATATTTTTGAGGAATATCCAAACTACCCTTTTTTGATAGTTCTTTTCTCTCTTTACAATATCGGATAAGTTAAAGGCTTTTAAATACTTCACAAACACTTTTAACAAAGGGCTATTTGAGTTGGTTGACCTTGAGTTTAAGAATGATTGAAAGGTCAAAGCATGAAGTACAATTAGGGGTTTAACAAGAGCGAGTAGTTAAAAAGCCAAGAACCCAAAAAAATAGGTTCGGGTCCCTGGCGCGCTGGCCACACGCTGACACATGGCCAGCGCGCCACATGCGAACTCATTTTACCCACTTTGGGTTTTTGTCCTATAAATACCCCCTTTTGGCCTTTGTATTCCTCACCTCTTATAAACATTATTTCCTCTCTTTTCTTTTCTCTAATCCTCCAAGTCTAACACCTCTTGTGTTCTTAATCTTCTCCTCTATCATTCTATTAAGAACATATCTCCACAAGAGACACACACAAGTACCTAATCCATACTTGTGTGATATAAGTCAAGCGTCTTCTTTCTCATACCCTTTCTATTAGAATCGAGTCTTAGGTTAGGTTAGGACTTGGTTCATCTATCTTCTTTCATTCAATCGAGTTGTAAGGGAAGTCTTGTATCTGAGGGATCAAGCCTAAATCATTGAGGATCTAGTTGGGGTTTTAGTAAGCTTCCAAGGGGAAGTTCTTTGTGATAATAAGATAAGTCGAATCACGGGTTCTTAGGGGTAGATTATAAGAGTGGAATATCGTAAGTAGTAACTCTTCTTTATGAGTGCCGATCTTTGTGCATATCGATGGAGTTAAATTGTAATACGGTTTGTAGTCCACTATAAGGATTATACTAGGAATAATATAGGTGTCGTGGATTCGTAATTGGACGTACGGAAGGACTAAACCCCTTCCCGAACCAGTATATATCATGGTGTCTCTCTCTCTCTATCGCCATCTACTTATTGTTTCTTTGCTAAGTAGATCATCACACCACTCGGTTCTTTCAAGACTTGAAGTTTTATGAACTTTGAAGAAGTTAAGAAAACCGTATTCACCCCCTATGGTTCTACAATATAATTATAAATAATGTTAAGGTTCCTATTACTAGTGATCATGAAGTTAAACGTTTTTATAAACCATATTTAGAACCGAGAGTTGGATTTACAAAACTTGAAATAAGGTCAAAAACTCCACCTCTTAAGAGAACTAACAATTTTCGTCCTCGTTCTAAAACACCGCAACCAAGGATAAACCACGGGAAAAAAATTACTCACATGTATATCCCGTAACTTGGAATAATTCCCAACAATAAAATTATGTACCTTGGGGAATTTGTCCACCATTTCTACATCCTAAACAAATGCAACAATTGCAAAGGATGTTGAGTGCTAACAACTTTGGACCCATAAGATATTGGGGAGGAAATGTTTAAGTTGTTATGTAATTTAAATAGATATGATTGGGAATTGACTTGGAGCCCAACGAGTGGATCAAAAGATAGTGAATGCACTAAGCACATGACGGGTAACTAAAAGCTTTTCTCTACTTACAAAGCATATAATGGAGGTAACGTAATTTTTAGTAGTAATATACGCGGTAACATCATTGGCAAAGGTATGATATCTCATGAATCCCTTAATATTGCAAATGTTAAGCATGTAGATAATTTAGGATTTAATTTTCTAAGTGTTAGTCAAATTTATGATAATAAGTGCAAAGTAATTTTCTCTGGGCATGATAGTGAAATAACTAAGGACAAAAAAGCGGCTTATATGTGATGAAATTAAGAAATAAGCCAAAAGACAAATTATGTCTTACGACAATAGACAAAAAATCTACATTATGGCATAGGAGATTAGGTCACACAAACATGCATTTAATTCAATCCTTAGTGTCCAATGAACTAGTTAGAGATCTACCCAAGCTTAAGTTCGATCAATATTTTTGTGACGCTTGCAAAATTAGAGAACATGCTCACGTTAGCCACAAAGCTAAGAGTATGGTCTTAATGACTAGATTCTTAGAACTTCTTCATATGAATCTATTCGGTCCATCCGCCATACGGAGTTATGGAGGAAATCGTTACACCTTAGTTATAGTAGATGATTACTCTAGGTTTACTTAGACAAGATTTTTTCAAAATAAAACTAAGGCTTTCGAGCAATTAGAGATTTTTAGTAAAAGGTCCAAAATCAATTAGGTTGTTCAGTAGTCTCCATCAGGACGGATCATGGTCAGGAATTTGAGAATGAAGTGCAATTCAAAGATTATTGTGACTGTAATGGAATTACTTACAATTTCATCGCTCCACGTACTCCACAATCAAATAGAGTAGTAGAAAGGAAAAATTGCACTTTACAAGAAATGAGTAGAACCATGTTAAACGAATAATCTATTCTACAAAAGTTTTGGTGTAACGCGGTGGACACCTCGACTTATATACTCAATAGGATTTTGATTAGACCAATCTTAGGAAAAACTCCATATGAAATCTTGAGAGGTAGGAAACCTACTCTTGATTACTTCAAAGTATTTGGAAGCAAGTGTTTCGTATTAAATACAAAAGATTACCTCACCAAGTTTGGCCCAAAGTCTTACGAAGGTGTTTTCCTAGGATATTCTCAAAATAGCAAAGCCTATATAGTTGTCAACAAACATACGATGAAAGTCAAAGAGTCTTTAAATGTAACATTCAATGAAAGTCTTCCCCCGCCTAAAACATCACCCTTGCAGGATGATGATTTAGTCGAAGAAGAAGCTATTAAGGTTAGTGAAAAGAAACCCTTAGGAAATGATGTCAAAGATGAAAACTTGGAAATTGACGACATAATAAATATTAAAGAATCTAAGTGTCATCCATTAGAAAACGTCATAAGAAATCTAAACCAGACAACCCTTAGATCTCAATCTCAAGACAAAAGTAATATCTTTTGTTTTCTCTCAATCATAGAACCTAAAAATGTCGGTGAAGCATTAAAGGACGAAAGTTGGGTAGTTGCCATGAAACAAGAATTAAATCAATTCACCTCAAATGATGTGTAGGAGTTAGTTCCAAATCCTAAGTCTATGACTATTATAGGAATTAAGTGG
>BQNB010112630.1:5577-22111 GCA_026074375.1 Tanacetum coccineum | reverse complement strand
ATAGTTGCCAACTGAACATGTATGTGGGCAATATAGACTCGTTTACTTTTAGGAGGGGCGACATAACAATGTTAGATATTAACCATTTCGTCATCTCACATGAGAAGCACACGGGCACTAAGATTATCACGTATCATTGAAAAATGTCGTTTAAAGGATACCAAAAAGTTTAAAATTGTTGAACCACCAGTAAAAATCCTTTTAAACGAATATACATTCAAAGGATACCAAAAAGTTTCTACTTACCTCCGGTAACATGTTTCTACTATACGTTCAAAGGATACCAAAAAGTTTAAAATTGTTGAACCACAAGTAAAATCCTTTTAAACTCCACTTCCCACCCACCTCCTATTCTTTCTCCTTCATCCCACCTATGCAAAAGCTTCAAAAGCAACCAAAGTGGTCAAATTAATTTGCTAAAAATGCATTAATTTAAGGACAAAATAACCCATTCACACTCTAATCTTCCAAATCACAATAATCTTCCAAATCAAGCTTTAACCCCTAAAAATCTTCCAAATTCAATCAAGCTTTAACTTATTATAACTAAACCTTCATAACCAAATCCAAACTCACATATTAAATACAAGAAAATTACTGCAACCATAACTGCAAGTGAAGATTTGCACCTCAAATTACTTATGATTATGCACACTTTAGTCATACACTTTCCGAACCATTCGCGCTACACTGATAGAATACAAAGTTTACACCTTAGACTACAATACATCATATACTTTTTTACTCACCGCCACTGTTGAAACACTTATAACATCCTTTTGCAAACGCTACACACACAATCCCAGCAAGTACAGCTCCGATAAAAGTTCAAAAAATTATGAATTTTCATCCTTAATTAACCTTCTAGTGTTTTTAAACATTTTTTTTAAAATTTCCATTACATTAACACTATTCATCCTAATATCCCCTCATCCAGTTACCTAATAGAAGATGTTTGTCCATTAAAAATTTTTATGTTATACACCTGTATGCAAGCATTGGCCTCTATTGCTGCTCCGACTTCAGTCTGCTCTTCTGAACCCTCCAACGTCCACCTATTCGTGCATCACATCAGCACACTGGATGATGCTATACCCCGACTCCACTAAAAGTAAAACTATCACGTCAGAACAAAGGGACTTCAATCACACCCGAAAGAACAACTTTTTTGAAGAAGGGGTGGTGCTCACTGGAATGAACAACTTCTGGAGAAGGGTGGTGCTCGTACATTTTACTATTTGAGGTATCGGTTGAGGTACTTTCCTTCATGATAAAAGGTTCATTATAATTTATATAAGCCGAAATAAGTGTTAATTATAATTGATACTATTGAAATCATACCA
Source organism: Tanacetum coccineum (assembly GCA_026074375.1). Lineage (NCBI taxonomy): Eukaryota > Viridiplantae > Streptophyta > Magnoliopsida > Asterales > Asteraceae > Tanacetum > Tanacetum coccineum. The sequence goes on along the minus strand of BQNB010112630.1, from coordinate 20,768 downwards.
TAACTCTAAAATTTGAAGATAACAATGTTACATATTTCTCGTCATCTCACATGAGAAGGAGACGAGCACTAAGATTATCACTTATCATCGAAAAACGTCGTTTAATAAAAAATCAAAGCAAAAAGATCACCCTTAAATATATATTACTTGCCCCACTACTTTCCTCCACGTAACATGCTCTTTTTATTCCATAAGTGCATGGCTTATTTGATTTTGGGTTTAAGTTTCATATAAGCTCACTTCTTGTGGCTTATTTTCAAACTTTTTGGGCATATATAAATTCATTATGATTTATATAAGCCGAAAAAGTTTGAAAATAAGCCACAAAACATAAGCCCAAAATCAAATAAGCCATAAGCCGAAACAAAGACCCCCTAAATCAAGAATCAAGATTTAGCGCTAATTCGAGTAAAGATGATTTTGGGGTTAAGTTTCATATAAGCTCACTTCTTGTGGCTTATTTTCAAACTTTTTGGGCATATATAAATTCATTATGATTTATATAAGCCGAAAAAGTTTGAAAATAAGCCACAAAACATAAGCCCAAAATCAAATAAGCCATAAGCCGAAACAAATCAAATAAGAACAAAATAACGATATTTTCAAACATTGACTGATTTAGGGAGGCTAAAAATTTTAAGTTCATCTATATTAAATAATATCCAAAGAATTTGATTTAAAACATCTAGACTCTCATATCATAAATAATATATGATTTTACTGAGCTAATTTTTATTAGTGAATGACATTATCATAATCTTTTAGTACTAACTTAATATTCTTTTAGTGTTCCATTACTAATCAATTGTAGTCTATACCAATATTGCATATATATAGCTACTTTATAGAACCTATTTTGCAGCATAATGTATATGGTCTTTAACTAGTTCAACAGCTCGTCATCCGATTGTATAACTTCAATACATTATTTTGCCCTTTATGAACAATTCAGAACTTTTGCTTTCATTTATAGCTCCAAAAGATATAGCATGACTTTGTATATACGTCTCTTTTACAATTACGGACTTAGTGTTTATTAATTTACAATAAACATAAACTTATTTAACTAAAGTAGTTCTTCACGTACTCTTGGCTTCTATAGTCATTGTCAAGTTAATCAAGATTATCTTCATTATTTGGGACATTCAAATACAACCAAGTGAGCATATAAACCTTTTACTTGAAGTAGTTCCTTTAATCGAGTTACCTTCATTATTTTGGACATTCCAAAAACACACTAACATTTTACTTTGAAGTTAGTTTTTTTATTTACCATCTTTTGCCATAAGTTCCAAATCGGGCAATAAGTCCTTAGTAGAATATTTATGTTTACTTCAATAACGCCATACACACACAGCCCCGTCAAACCCCCCCCCGTGAAGTATCAACATTTTATTAATATGTATTCTATGTAATAGTTGTTTGATACCTTGCACTAAATACAGACGTTTCTCCATTGTGGCATGGCACAACCATTTCTACTTACATGCTCTAGCTATAAACTACACGACGTTCGTTTCGTACTATTATGATATACAAATCTATTTGATTAGTGTCATCAGATAATAGCGTTACATGTAGATATAGATCCATGTTGATGTTAATAATGAAAATAGGTGACGTGTATCATTAAACATTGCGGTCTTTATAGTTTACGAAAATTATCTATTATCTCAAGACAAGCGTTCGAATATAATCTAGGGTTACTACCAATTGTTAAGCTAACCTTGTAGCTTCCACTGAATCTAAGACAAATACTTCATTAATGTCTTTGACTTCAAACATAACTCACGATGCTACCACTGATTTGTACACATTGCAAGTGTTCTTTTTAACCAGTGAAAACAAATAGTGATCTACTTTATTTTTCAATTTTTCTTTGAAATCTTGATTAGATAACAATTATCCTTCGGATTTCAAAAGTTCGTACCCTCTGTAGAATGATGCGGACTATCCATCAGGTTGCCTATTTTATTATACTATGAACAAATTGGCTGGCATGCAATTTCCTTCTTAATTTTGATTAAGTACAAACAACTTTATAAACATTTATACTGGTTCGTGCCTTTACAGCTTTTGCTTTTTTCGGCTAGCCAATTGGTATTTCCAAATCAAGAACTCATAAAGCATCTTACATTAAGATGTTAATCATTTGAAGCTTTAAGAACTTCATTCTCTAGTTCAATCTATTATGTCCTTATTTGTTTCAAAGTATTCACCAGATATGGGTGATGAAATCTATTGAAAATATAAGTCACCGAATATGGGTGATGAAATCTATATGAAAATATAAGTTGTGCAGTCTACTTAACATTTAAGCTTGCTATGAGTTTGATATTTTTTTGGTCATAAGAAGTCTTCACCCGCTCGGACTATCTTTTAAGCTCCTAGTGCCAATTTCCTTCTACAACTATGGTGTTATACACACCTTATATGTCAACCAACGTTATATTATTATCTGACCAAACGTTCAATAGATCTGGATAAGGCTAAGCCCCGTGTAGTCTTAGTCACTAAGCCAACTCTTGACAATTAGTTTAGCATTGGTGCAGGCTCAAACTTTATTCATCTCGAGCGAGAATGAAATATGTTTTTTTGTTAGTGTAAAAGCAAAAGAACAATTTTTTAAGTTTGTGCACAGATTAATGAAATATCAATAGCAATAAACCAATAACAAAAATTAATGAAATATCAAAGTGTGTTCATAAACTACCTCGGCGGCAAAACATATAGCAAGCCCTTCTTCTCCAAAATCAATGTCTTACTGGTCTGGCAAGTTCTTGTTGACATTTCCATCCACTTGTTGAGTCTCCTTTGGATATAACGACGCCTGTAACATCTGTAGCATAAAGTGAGAAACCTGGATTACACGTTTGCGCATGTCCACTAGCAGTACCATTGATCTCAGGCCACATGGAACACATAGCAGGAAGGAAGGCATTACATATACATTTATGTTCAAAAGATCGGGATGAATAGTTGACATACAGTGAAAATAGTAATGACTAAAGATGTTGAAACATGAACATAAAACTTCACTTACTTTTTTGATTCACCGACAGAGATGGATAATGCTCAAAGAACACACAGAGAGACTTCTTTAACCTAATTACATACAAAGAACTACATTACTGCAATCATACATTCGATAGATAATGGGCATTGAAGCTAAAGCTCTTGCATGTTCACCTGAATGTGTTTCCTGCACATAGAAAAACAATATATGTTTCTGTACATAGAGAAACAGTTATTAAAAACATAGTTATATGTCTTTTTTGCCACCAAACGGCCTAACAAAAATACCCATAAATCTAGATGTTCTAAATGAGTATGTGCATCAAATAACAAAAAGACAACTTCTGCAATTTTTACAGTAGTAGTTGAGCCTTTTTTATCACATAATATTGTAAGTATTGAGCTGTTTGATTATTAAGTTGTTTTAACGACTAAATGATTTACCCCAATGTATATTCAAACAAATGATTATAACCTCTTAAGTCAATTTACTCACCTACTAAAATTACCAGTTTAATAGGCTTGTTGTTACCCGTACTTATCTGAGTCCACAACCAATAGGCAACTCACATCCTATGTCACATGTATCCTCCCTGAGAATAAATAAACAAAATTAGTGTTAAGATATAGATTAACTGGAAATCTACTCAATCTTTATATAAAATACACATAAAAAATCGGAGCTTTATGACATGTGTACATGTATAACAAAACGTCAAGCAACATCACTTAATCCATGGTCACTAATAAGGGCCTTTGTTGCAAAAAGTACTCCCCTTTCTGTAGCAGCAACTCTTCCAAGTGATCCATCGAGATCCTGAATTCATACGGTCAAATCCCTTATACTATAAACAGTCGTGTTCTCAAACATAAAGTTTAATCAAGGATCAGCTAGCTAAGTATACTTAGGTTTGCCAGTAACAATAGCAGGCGAGTATCCATGAAATTTGGAATATCCATCTAATAACCATGTCATGGGTTGTTAAAACACAACGTTTCATAAGCCATTTGTTAAACCTTAGATAATAGGATCTATCAAACATAAAACTGAAATGGATGGACCACAGACCCATATCAGGTGCTGGAATAAGAGTGTGGATTCTAATCAGATCATGTATCTTCTGTGGTTTTATGACAGATACTATGTGTGTAATAATTTATTTGTTTTTTCAGACTAATTAATAATTATTGACACTCTTATTAGTTTTTACATAATTTATTTGTTTTGTATATTTTCTTCATTTGATATTAAATTACCAGGGTTTTATGACAGATATGGTTAGACTATATATGGTTAAACTAATAACCGGTTTAGCTCATTGTCCTTCCCTTTATCTTTTTTAGGTAGGAATTTCTTTATCGAGTCCAAAGCCTGCAAGAAAGATTAGGACTTCATTAAGCTGTTATTTTTTAGCTGCATAAAATAAACCATATCATTATTTAAGATTAGGACTTCATTAATGTTGTATAATCAACAAAGGTACTTGCCGGCTGCAATTGCACTCAATTTACCCTAATCTGCATTTGCTCTTAAGTTCAAGAAAAGGTACACGCTTTGTATTTAAAAAAAATTATAAAGTGTAATTACGTGAGATATTCCAAAAGCCTCAAATAATAAATTCGAGTAAATAGCATACCGTAGTGAAATGCACTTGCAACTTCAACTCTTTAAATCCTTTTTTCTTGTCCAAAAATCGCTTAAATTTCTGGAAACGAATAGTATCAGCAATTTTTTTTTGTTATATGGCAACCTGCAAAGAGAAAAAAAACCAACATATGCATACACAATCTTTGATTAGGGTTTTGAGAAAAAACATATACCTTGAAACAAAACAAAGAAGATGAGAAACCTGCAAAAAAACATATTCTTTAGGGTTTCGTACATTTTTTTAATATGATTAGGAATGCTGTATTTTTTTAATATGATGTAAGATATGTATGAATGAAAAGATATATATAGATGATAATTATAAAGTTCTAAGTATGGAGATATATCTTATGTTTTTCATAAAAGATATCTTCTAAAAGATATATTTTAGAAGTTATAATATATCTTTAGAAGTTATATAAATGTAGTATGATACCTAAATTGAAAGTGATAATATATGAATAATGTTTTGCAAAGTAAAATACAAATTACGTCTTGGCTCAGTTGGTAATCATTGTTGCATCTAAACCATAGGTCATGAGTTTAAACATTGTCAATGCCAATATTTTTATAAAAAATTCAAAATTTTATGCAAGAATAATTATGAATCCGAAAATTAATATAAATCTGAAAATTAAATGCAAAAATAATTATAAATTCAAAAATTATTGTCTTATATGCGCCATGTCATAGTTGTTTGCGCCATGTCATAGTTGTGGTGGCGTTGAGTCATTTCATATAAATCCAGTCATAGTCAGCCCCATATATAAGTTATATATATATATATATATATATATATATATATATATATATATATATATATATATATATACAACATTCATAATTAATGTAATCCTATGAGTTTTCGTTGTTCCAATTGTGTGCCCCCGATAGGCTCATGTATTTCTAGCCGTATAAACGTTACACTTAACGACCATAAACCAACAGATTCCACTTGGGAGTTAGCGTAGTACATAAGTTTATACTAACAGTAGAAAGCGTCTAGCAACACTCTATTGCTCCCAGAACTACCTGAGTTATGGTTTCAAGAAACATCTTAGTATAACGATTTATTTAATTGATGTTAACATCCCTTTGTTTCACATACCGTTATACCATGGATATGGATCCTAACTCATTCCATATAGTTTAACATTTAGTTTCTCGTTACAGATATTAATTAAGATATACCAAATGTAATCAATTATCATCTTGATTTACCCTTTGGGTGCGGCCAAACAATTATCAGATTAATTCTGGAGAGGCGCCAATGGTATCATACTGCAACTAGACAATTGAAAGAACAGATTCTATATGGACTACAAGTTTCGCGGATGCTGCTTCACATCACTTCTAAAAATAGCCTTTTTAACTACCTTATTTAGGATAGCGTTTGACTTATAACTAAAAAGTGATATCCACACATGCAAGATTTGCTTGTATCTCAAGTCTAAGGATGATTAATACAACCATTTTTGATATCTTACTCACCACAAGGAACCAAAAGTAAATATTTGAAAGTTAGGGAAATCAAATATGCAACCCTTATGAATAACATATGAGTTTGGCGAGAACAATCCACAGATTCAAAATGTATAACCAAACACTCACATTTGTCTTAATTTAACAATATTCCCATATTGTTAATTGACAATGGACGAATTTAAGCAAATATAAAACACAGTAGTATAAATGAAAATCGATGCGTATTTTGCTTTAAATATATTTTTACCAAGTTTTAAATTTATAAAACTCGATTACCGATACACGCACTAACAGGCAGAGAACCCAGTCGTATATAGTGCAGTAGCTTGGTAAATCAGAGGTCGTCCCTAGAGCTAAAGTTTAATAGTTTAATTTGACTATTGTCACGATTTGAAATGGTTTTAGGTTTGATTATAAGAACTATGAAAAGTAAATGCAATAAAGTAAATAGATAGAAGAATTCAGGGAGAAAGGCGTGCTAACCTAACCATTTCATTACCAATGCTATGATTACATTTTCCCATGCAATGTTTAATTATAAGTTCCATTAGTGTTTCTAAAGTCGACATACCCAAATTTTCATTTAAGGTCTGTTCTATACTTACTCTGTGATCCTACATTCCCCTACGATCACACGAACAGGGCATCCAAGCTTGCAGTGGTTAAACCCAACTACCCTCAAGACCAATCTATAATCTAAACCAATTATTAACCCTCTCTAAAAGAGTTCCTATGCTTTTTAAGTATTTAATGTGACAAAGGCTGTAATTTGGTTAATTCCTACACTAGAGATAGATGTTAAGCTACCCTAGTACCCCACTAATCCCAAGTTCAACATGGTAAGTCTAATATCAGGACTAACAAGATCTAAGCCACCATGTATACTATCAAAACATGAGGATCAATGAAAGGCTATAAGGATATCTAACATAACCATAATTGAACAGGAAATCATAATCATAACAACAATAACTACATAGTTAGGCCAGCACTAGGAGTGCTTAGCCGCTGATAGTAACATCAATGCAAGAATTAATGAATAAAGACATTGATTGAATCATCATAATTCTTACAGAGAATGAAATGAATGGTTAAATACAATACGTATGCTAGTGGCTTCTCCCTTGGACCTTCAGGTGAAATGCTGAACCTTAGGGGTTTGGTTCACCCCTTAGAACTGTGTGTGAAGTGGTGGTGGTGAGTGATGCTAAATGAGCCAGATGAGGGCTCTATTTATAGGCTTCGAAAGGTTATGCCGTAACCTTGCTACACAAGCATCCAATGTTATAGGCATGAAAGTATGTTATGGCGTAACCTTGTCGCCTATGTTAACGCTGAGTCAGATACATCATCTCTTATAATTTTGAATCTTGCGGCGTAATCTTGGAGACACTTTACGCCGTAAAGGGTGTGATGACTCATTTCTTTGTTAGAGTACGTTACGGCGTAATCCCTCGGGGGTGTTACACCGTAAACTGCCTTGGACTCTTCACTTTAGTGCATTTCTTGTCCAAATTCCTTATCTTTTGCTAAAATGCTCACTTGGTCCCTGAAAACTAATAATAAACAATTAAGTAACGTTTTCATACATTAATAGCATATTTGTAAGCATTTTTATAAGGAATTTGATATTAAAATGTATTAATTATTTGATGTTATCAAATATCCCCCACTTGACTTCTACTTGCCCTCAAGTAGAACCGTTTAGAGTAATTCATAAAAAGATTTCCTCAATTTAACTTGGAGAAATGAATCTATAAACTACTTATGCTAGAAAACATCTGATCCGAACACCTCACGAAAATGGGATCAAAAACACTCAACTCTCATTACTAAGTGTTCAATTTCGGGGTGATCACTCAATTGCACACTCATAGTATATATTTTATTATAAGCTTGGAAAGTACACAAGTCTCCACCAACTAGAATTAGGGTCTAAACAATCTCCAAGGCAACATGGGTAACATTTGGTTTATTGAGTGATATAAAGGATAAGGATAGACATGGGATACACTTTTAATGGTTGTTAAGATAAAAAAACACGAAACAAATAGTCTAAAGTAAACTAAGGTTGTCATTACTAGCTACTGTCCGTCCAAGGTCCAAAAGTCTAAGTTCGAAAACCTGATCTTTAATAATGGGCTACTAGCTCCATTCTTTATACTTGTTGAGATGGCTTGGTGCAATAATAGGCTACTAGCTCCAATTTTTTAATTTTGCACCATCTTTACATTTTTAGCACATGGGTGGCTTTTTAGTTGCACCTTCTTTTCTTTATTTTCTTCTTGATAAATATGCAAATGCTACAGGAGTTTATTTCTTTAATTATTGCCCCTGCAGCATCCGATATTATACGCACATCCCCCACTTAAGATGAACAACGTCAAAAGTGGTGATACAGGGGGTCTTTATTGATCATAACTAATTGGTATTCCACGAATGCATACAATTCTCGTTCCTATTCCCTCGAACCATTGATTTAAATTGCTAGGGATTTCAACATAAATAATATACAGACTATAGGGTAGGCTAAGGTGAAATGGTGTAACAAAACATATAGGGTTTAAACAGGATTGGCTTGACAAGGTGATTTAGGGGTATCTTGCACTGGTAGTGAGCGCAACTAGGGTTTTACATGGGGAGGTCGATAAGTCAGTGTGACAAGCCAATAAACATACACATATATAGGATTTTTGGGTGATTTCCTAAAATGTTGCCTTTTTGAACAGTCTATTCCAACTAGGCCAAGTTCTAAAGTCTATAATACTACCGGCACTCTCATGTATTAGGCGGATTTAATGTATAACAGATGAAAAGGGAATATTAGGCTTAATCTCACCAAATTAATTAAAGGATAATAATGTGCTCGACAAAGATTTATTCTAGTTTAGTAAGAAAAACATGTCAAAATTTTAAAATTGACACCATTTTTCAAAGAAAACTAGTAAATCAAAAGCAAATATAGGTCAAGTGGTAATTCTACTCCCATCTCCCCACTTGGTTTGTATAATGTCCCATTGTACAATTAAGGTAATGAAATAATGAAATAAGAGTAGAATTATAGCAAAAGACTCCCCTGAGTGTTGCTTTCTTCTCCGAGTGATAATTGCAAGAGTTGACTTCTTGCAAAGTATGTATAGAACAACCTCGTTTCCCCTAAAATCAGTAGACAACAAAGAGCATTAAACATTCATGGATAATATACACTACAATCTAACTCACTTTCTTATGAATCACGGTTGCATTTAGCATATGCAACCAGCCTTTTAAACCACTTGGTGCCCCAAGTGGACGACTGAAGTCTCGTGAGGGTTTCTAGGGTACACCCATAAAGTTCATTTACTTATACACGGTTTTTGAAAAGGTTTCAAACTTATTTTTAGTTTTCAGAAAAGGTTTGCGGTGTAACAATGGTATTGGTTACGCCATAAACATGTGGTTTTAAATTTTTTATATCTGAACTAAGAAGGTTACGACGTAACAAATACAAGACTTTATGCAGTAATAATATCTATTACGACCTAACCTAGGTGGTTACGCCTAGACAAAACCTTAACTAAACACCTACATGAAAATAACCAAAGGGGCTTTCAAATCCAATTTTCTTATAGAGAGAACTGCAAGAATTAATAGTTAGAAAAAAACCAAAAAAACAAACTAATATGTAGAAGAAAAAGAACGGGTTGTCTCCCGACAAGCACTTTTGTTTATTATTGAGTCTTTAAGTTAGACTCAAGACGTATACTACGTCTGTTGGTGGATCCTTCTTCCACTGTCCACTTCCTTACGGATCCTATCCCTGAATCTTTGAACCCGTTTTCTTGTACCCCCCATTGGCAAGGCAATCCATCAATACTTTAGTAACACAGATATACTTTGGCTAGTGTGAAACGAGTAACATCTCTTTACTTCGATCAAAAGTTTCAATGGTGAACCATTGGTGTTCGTATTCGCTCTATGTCAGATTTCAAATTTTCACCTTTCTTCTTTCTTTGTCTTCCCTCTTTTTTGATTTTTGATCATGCACAAACTTGTACATTCCCCTACAATTTCTTCCCATATATCCTCCAGCATATGTCCTTTTCTTTTCCTATTCTTTAATCATATATCGTCTGCTAACGGTCAATTTCTAATTTGAGTGAATAGAAAAATTTTTGGTGTTTGAAAAAAAAAATGTGTTTATATTCCTCCAGCAAATGCCTTTCCTTTCCTATTCTTAATTCATATTCGACTGCTAACCAAAAGGTCCAATTTCTCCTAGATTGAAGAAAACATCTACTATTAGTCCCGACAAAAAAAAACTCACTTTCCTTGCGGGTCTTTTTTCACCTGTATCTTTCTTAAAAAACAATCAATTGAAAGCCATGTTTTGAGTAGAGTTTTTCTTACAGGTTTCACTTATGTTTTTGTGTGTCCTAGCTTTGTCAATAGCCAATCCTTGAAAGGATAGTCCTTGGGTCTAGGATTGAGATTCTCATAGATCGAGGTAAACTTTGACGTGGGAGCATTTGGATTGTTATTACACCATTCTTTAAACCTCCCATCCTAAATTAATCCTTTCTCTTGGTTTATTCCGTATTTAACAAACAAATAAATCGGCCTCATTTATTCTCTTTCTATCATCATCATAATAACAGTACCATTTTTTAAGATCTCCTTTTTTATTCATTTCATATACCTCATGGCATCCATTACACTCTTTTATGTTTGGGTCACATGTTGGCCAAAATTTGAGTTCGCCTTCCAAAATTTGTTTAACCGATTTAACGAAGTGCGTGCTAGGTAGGTTTATATCAAATTCAAGTTTTCTTGGCTTCTTACGACTTCGTCCTTGCTTTTGATTACAAGAATTGTTCTTATTATGCACGTAGTTGGTTTCCTCAACCCTATATGATGCGTCTGAGGAAGTATTAGAGGTTGCGTTTATCATATAAATCTCTCCTATGAGGGCTGTGAAATTATGGATCTTTTTGTCCATATCGAAGGTAACTCTGTCACCTCCAATTCCTAAGGAGATTTCTTTATTAAAGGCATCTATTTTGGCATGAATGGTTGCTAGAAATGGTCTCCTAAGAATCATAGTTTCATTACGTGTGTTTAACATATCCATAACCACAAAATCTGATAGGAATAAAAATTTGTCGATCTTGACAATGACATTCTCAACTATTCCGATAGGAGATCTTTTTGTCATATCTGCTATTTCAACGAGAGTCTTCTTAAGTCGATCTAATTTTAGTTGTTCAAACATGGACTTAGGTATGACATTAAGAGTAGCTCCTAAATCTGCCATGGCATAAAAATTTAAACTTCCAATAGTACATGGAAGAGTAAAATTTCTAGGGTTCATCTTTTTTGGTGGTAGTTGACATGGCAAGACCTTTACGGATGCAACATTTTCTTAAACTATTTGTGTGCATTTGTTGGAGACAAGGGATATTTCATGTTGTTTGTCATTGATGGGTGTCTTTTCTTCGGTGTACATTGCTTTGCATTGGTCTACTAATGAACTGCTTATGTCATTGGCAAGTTTCATGTGAAATTCCTTTGTTAGCTGTTCGATTTGGGTTTCCAAATTTTTTAGAGAAGCGCTTTGGTTTCGGGTATTAATTTTCGCATTCTCCTAGAGTTTCTTCACCCATTCTTCTATTTCGGTTCTTCTTCGCGTTGATTCCTCCAGGTGTTTGTTCATAAGCTCCTCCAAGATAGGTCTCTTCTCTCCAAACAATGGGCAATTGTCTATGCGTGTGTAGTATCTAGGTGGGCCTACATGGTCTTTAGCTCCATTGATGAAAGGTGAAGATCATTCGAACTCACCATATTTAGCTTCTTCGACACTTTTTACATCTTCTTTGAGAGGGCAGTCTTTGTCAAGATGAGCTCATCTGCAGTTTTGGCATCCTACTTGAATAGCGTGAACATTCTCTTTTAGTTTCTTTATGTCTCAACCTAGGTTTTATAGTTTGTTCATAATGGCAGAGATCCCTTCAAAATTACTACTACTTTTTATCTTTCTACTGGATGACCCATCATGCCATTTTGGGAGTGGTCGACCATAGTCTGAATCGCCATCAATGCTTGAACAGGTGTCATGCCAGGGATTGGCCCTTGTGAGTTAAGCAAGTGGCGGTTCATAGCCCCTAAACCGTTATAAAAGATGTTTACCTTCTGATGGTTATTGATGTCATGAGTGGGGCATTTATACAGAAGGTCATTATACCATTCCCAAGCTTGGTATAATGTCTCGTCTCCTTCTTGCTTGAAGTTGCGGATTTCCCCAAGTTGTTTGGCAGTTCTTGATGGTGGACAGTACCTTTGGATAAAGGCCTTTTTAAGGATATCCCAAGAATTGACGGTTTCGGGAGGAAGTTTGGCTACCCATCTCTTAGCGGCTCTAGTCAAAGTAATAGGGAATACGCGCATCATGACAGCATCGTGTGATACACCGGGTATGTTGAATAAGCTGACGATGTCTAAAACTCGCTCCACATGCTCCTGGGCATCGTCGTTCTTGTTTTTGAAAAAGGTATCCTTCCTTAATTCCCGCATGAATTGAATTTTTATTTCAAAATTCACATTGCCTCCAATTTCTGGTTTAACCACGCCCTGTGCCTGGTTTCCTCGAGTCAATGCTAGATACTGCTCCATAGTGAGGTTATCGATTTCCCCCTCAACCGTTATGAATAATGAAATATTTAGTAATAAGAAATCAAATTAAAACTAATTTTAGCTCCCCTGCAACATCGCCAAAAACTTGATGCGTATTTTGCTTTAAATATATTTTTACCAAGTTTTAAATTTATAAAACTTGATTACCGATACACGCACTAACGAGCAAAGAACCCGGTCGTATATAGTGCAGTAGCTTAGTAAATCCGAGGTCGTCCCAAGAGCTAAGGTTTAATAGTTTAATTTGATTATTGACACGATTTGAAAATGGTTTTAGGTTTGATTTTAAGAACTATGAAAAGTAAATGCAATAAAGTAAATAGATAGAAGAATTTAGGGAGAAAGGCGTGCTAACCTAACCATTTCATTACCAATGCTATGATTAAATTTTCATGTGCAATGATCAATTATAAGTTCCATTAGTGGTTCTAAGGTCGATAGACCCGAATTTCATTTAAGGTATGTTATATGCTTACTTTGTGATCCCACATTCCCCTACGATCACACGAGCAAGGCATCCAAGCTTACAGTGGTTAAACCCCAACTACCCTCAAGACCAATCTATAATATAAACTGATTATTAACCCTCTCTAAAAGAGTTCCCATGCTTTTTAAGTATTTAATGTGACAAAGGCGGTAATTTGGTTAATTCCTACACTAAGGATAGATGTCAAGCTACCCTAGTACCCCACTAATCCCAAGTTCAACATGGTAAGTCTAATATGAGGATTAACAAGATCTAAGCCACCCTCTATACTACCAAAACATAGGATCAATGAAAGGCTATAAGGATATCTAACAGAACCATAATTAAATGGGAAATCATAATCATAACAACAACAACTACATGGTTAGGCCAGCACTAGGAGTGCTTAGCCGCTCATAGTAACAGCAATGCAAGAATTAATGAATAAAGACACGGATTGAATCATCATAATTCTTATAGAGAATGAAATGAATGGTTAAATACAATAAGTATGCTAGTGGCTTTTCCCTTGGACCTTCAAGTGAAATGCTTCTAACCTTAGGGGTTTGGTTCACCCCTTAGAACTGCATGTGAAGTGGTAGTGGTGAGTGATGTTGAATGAGCCGGATGAGGGCTCTATTTATAGGCTTTGAAAGGTTTACGGCGTAATCCCTCGGGGGTATTACGCCGTAAACTGCCTTGGACTCTTCACTTTAGTGCATTTCTTGTCCAAATCCCTTGTCTTTTGCTAAAATGCTCACTTGGTCCCTGAAAACTTATAATAAATAATTAAGTAACATTTTCATACATTAATAGCATTTTTATTGGGAATTTGATATTAAAATGTATCAATTATTTGATGTATCAAAAATGATCATACCAGGTATGTCAATTCAATATTTTAATACAACTGCTTTTAGTTCCATTATCCAAATACTAAAAAAAATATATGCATACAATTAATTAGTAAGTTGAAATCAAATGTTTCCAACATTCTCAACTCTTTCTGTACAAGAAAGCTAAATAGTCATATGAGTAAACTATTTTAATAGTTGTTTCAAATTTACAAATTATGAATGATTTGAATAATTTAGATGAGTGTCTTATTGTACATGTGCATACTATTACAAGTGTCATAGTATGGAAATGTCATAGTACCTTTTATAGGTTATTTGAAGCCATCAACATACCTATGTAAGACAGTCATCTTTACAGATCTTATATGAACTTGTCACCGATACAAGAAGAATGCGTTAGCAATGGTAAAATTTAGGCGAGTACGACTTTTTACCCTTTTAGCCAATTTTTTATTAGACTTGCTTGTGAAAGAAAAAGTATACAACCCAAATCGACCCTTTCATAACCAACTAGGTCGAAATTGATGCCTCGATTTTTTTTATAGATCTTATATGAACTTGTCAACGATACAAGGGAATATAGAGTATCATGCGACTGAAGAAAGTTTGATGGAATGTCTAGCAACAAACACAAGTGCATCATGCTGACTCATTCCTAAAACATGTAGGTTCTTAACTCGTATCAGATTGTGTTGGTTGATTTTGTTTCGGCTTATGACATGGTTTTCGGCTTATGTTCTATAAGCTCAGTTTTTGTGGCTTATTTTAAAAAATTTTAGCTTCTCTAATGTTCTTCTTTATTATCAGGGTAAGAACCTCCATTACAAAAGTGAATAGATAAGGAGAAATAGGGTCGACTTGATCCATGTCATGATCCATTCATGAAACCAAAACTGCTCTAATGTTGTCTTATGGAGATCAATCTTAAAAGAGACAGTTTTCACAAAAAAGTTAGCCGACTAGTGAGTGTTACCACGACTCTCGGCTCTGTCCATATATCGGGGTATTTATAGAACCACACAATGTATATTACATATAAATATTTTTTGGT
>BQNB010112629.1:0-22111 GCA_026074375.1 Tanacetum coccineum | reverse complement strand
AACTTCCATAGAAAATAGCTGAAGAGCCTTTTTGTCCATACGGGCTTGTTTTTTAACTGCTGAAGACTCGGATCACCATCACCTGGAGCTTCATTGTTCATTATTTTTCTCAACAATTCGGATATTTCTGGTGACGTTTTCCTAAGAGTTTTGTTAGCCCATCTAGGACTGTCTATAGTTGAATTTTTTTACCCTATGTTTAATGTGGCATAATTAATTAGGTTAGCATGAAGAAACGAAATGAAAATGGTTCATTATAAGTAAGACAAAACACTAACCTCGGTTCAAAGAAAATGGTTCATATAGGCATGAGCTTGCTTTCCATTGGACGAACTCTAAAATAAGCGCCCACATTCTTTCGTAAGATACACGAAAAGATAGTGACATATATATTACCTAAACCCTTTAACCAACAACTTATGCAAATTCATTAATTAACAGAAAGTGGACTTTAACATGGCAATTAATATGCAGGTTTCAGGATTATAGATAGGATGTTCATCCTACATAAGACCATATATGTTTGCGCGAGGAAGTATAAACTTAACCCTTACACAAATTACTTAGTAAATAACAACGTTTGCTTAATTTCTTTATAGAAATATCAACACCTTATTATAAGTCTGATGAACTTAAATTATAAGTATGGACACGATATCTCCCAACTGAGATCTTATTAGCAAAGTAATGAAACTGATCAAACGTTAAATATTTACAAAACCAAAATGATTGGGGAAATAATGTTGGTGGCTTAGTCCATCCCGACTCATTAGACCCACACACCGAACAATTGTTAACCCATTTAGTTATTTTGACAGTCGATTAGCTCTAAAGAATAAGTTAGAAGTCCTTAAAAAGTCTAAGAGCAAAACAAATGAGTATGAAGTTACCTTACCACTGATATGCTACCTAGGTGTGTCGGTTTGAAACACCATTGCACCAGAATTTCAAATAAGATATGCATATTTCGCACCATGTGCCACATTAAAGATGAGAAAGTGTAAACATGCTGCAAAATTGATTATCTAACTTCCAGGCCTATACAATTATAAAAAGCAATGCAAAATTGATTATCTAACTTTCATATGTTCAAAATCACCATGAAAGCATTATGCATACCTGGCGGACATCTGTGCGTGTATTATTACATGCTTCCAACACAACTGGTACAAAAGTTTCTTAATACCTGTATAAAATAATGAAAAAATAAAAATAAAAAGCGTAAAAGCAAGAACATCTAGATCACTGTAGTAATTAAATTTTTCAAAGGCCCACTTGAATGCCGCATCTCCACAATGTTCTGCAACATCATTGGGTATGCACATGGATATTCTTTTCTCCTAAGGTGTCCTATCCTTACCCTAAATTTAAAGTTTATTAATCTCATGCTAGAAAACAAAAATTATATAAACCCGACATATATAGTGGAACGCAATACTTACCGACATAAGCATCAAGTAAGGCAGCAATTTATCCAAAGAGGATGTGAGAATCATTTAGCCCATCTAGGATATAATAACATTGATTAACATAATATGCAGCGGAATAAATAAGAACATCAATGTTATGAACAAGGTTTTCTTTATTCATACTAATAATAAACTATAAACTAACTAATAAGCTAACTAATAATACACACGTTTTCTTTGTGTGTCTAGACTCTTATTGGAGAGATCTAACTATGATGGATGATATAAACCAGACGCATATGACCCTTTATATAGAGGGTTTACAAGAAAACCTAGCTTACATAGGAAGCTAACTTAATATTTCACATTAAGTCCTTGTTGTTTCATCTTTCTTTATTTGTGCATATGTAGTTTTGTAATCATTAAATCTGAGATCCCAACAATCTTCCCCTATTTCATATTACAAAACAATCTTCATGAATGAAACAACCTTCAATGCTTCCCCTTGACTTAAGATCTTCTTGAACATGTCACCACACATAAATAAGCTGCAAATCATATTTCTTGTAGTCTTCTTCCCCTTTTTGTAATCATCTAATAGGGGTCTTCTGTAGATAAGTAACTTGTAAACACTCCCCTTAAGTGGTGCATATAGATGGTTAAACATTTAATCAATAAGCTTCCCTTGAAACCAATATGTTTACCATCTCTTGAATCTCGAACTCTATAGACTCTATGTAGTGATCACTAATGAAGAAAACTGAGTATAACGAATTTGATGAAGAAGTAGAATCTCCCAAACTTGTGTCTTATGTCTTGCACTATCCACGTGACGTCGAACTTATAAATAAATATGTGAAATATAAGTAGATCGTGATCTCTTGACAAACATCCTCATCTTCTATGAGACACATAACTAAAGTGATAGCAAATGTGAGCTTTGAGCACCATAAGAAAAATCACACACTTTTGCTAGATTTTGACAAGTCTTCGTCACACCGTTGTAAGCACGAACAAGTTATCTTCAAACGTTGTAAGCCATTTAAGATATAATAAGAACATGCATCTGTGAAACTCAACTACAACATCAAATAAGTGATAATCACCCGTCTTCGTAATCACATCTTCAATAAATCCCAAAAATAATAGCCATATAATCAATAAGAATAAACTGAAAGAAATTCAGTTCTGTCCGAGATCCAATCAAGTGCCAAAAACATATATTGTCCGATATCGAACAATACTAGCAGTACAAACTTCATTTCTCGGATGCCACTAGCAGTATTAAAACTTCTCGAACAACAAAGGCAGTACAAATACCTTCGAACAATATTAAAACCTTAAGCACGCACAGTACTAATTCATTTGAGCCCATACGCACGAACATTAACATTCCATGGCCCAAACAGTAATAATCACGTCCAGCAGCACTAATGTATACTTTAGGCCCAACATAAGTTATTCGTTGACAGTGCTAAAATATATCTTGGCAGCATTAACTCGTTTTGTGGCAGCATTAACAATCATAGGCAGTATTAAAATAATCTTCATGGCAGTACTAATATGTTTCCTTATCAACACAGCAGCATTAGAAAGTTCATAAATATAAAACCTGTTGTATACCACATCCAATAATATAGGAAACAAATATGGGAACCAAAAACCACTCCCTAAAAATCAGGGATTTCATATTAAAATAGATCCCATCCATGAATCAATACCAAAACTACTTCCATACCTGTATCATACATAAATCCGAAACCTTCTGCTTCTTTTTCTATCAAAGAACCGAACACAAGGAATTTTTAAAGCTTAGGGTTTCTTAAGAGATGCCTCCATTCAACCATCCTTCTTCATACCATCATTCTACCAAGGGTTTCATAGCCGCTTTAACCATGAAAAACCCTAACTGTTGTACACAAGCAGTACTAACCTTCTTCTATCTGCTGCTTCTTTTAATAAACGACACCATAGCCAGAGCTCATGCCCACAATCATCATACTTGCTGCTTCACTTCTTTTTCATCGCAACATCATCAAGAGCAGATTATACAAAGAATTTGCATGATCAAACTCATATCAAACAGCATGATCAAACCAGAACAGTAGTCAAGAAGATCTAATAGCAGCAGTAACAACCACAAACAACACATGTTTTAGGGTTTTCAAATAAACCAGCATTACCATCGTAAAACCCTAAACAATAATCACACAAGAACCTGTGATCACTACCTGCTGTTGAAACCAATATGTACGCCAGAATCTTCTTCAATCTCAAAAACCATACCAGCAGATTAAATAAAAACCCTAACGATAAGCACATATGAACCTGCTATCTTCATTCGATCATAAACAATAACCACAAACACGAACACCATCACAGGCATCAAATACAATATCCCTTATGTCGACCTTCTGAATGCATCTTCTAACACCAAACAACAAACAGGAGACACCATAATATAAACCCTAAAAATTTAGGGTTTCTTTAAAAAAATGCGAACCCTGCTATTGTTGTTGATTCAGTAATCGAGACTTGTTGATAACATGAAGATTAATCCATTCAGCAACATAATCGTGAAATTTTAATTTCATATTTTTTGCTTTTACTGAGATAACAAACTCTAATTTTGTCGAAATCGCCAAATACTGAAAAACAGAAAAATAACCAGAAAATAATTACGATACCTTGTTCCAAAACCTTGAAGATCCTAGATCGAGAGCCAAGAGGCTCTGATACCAATTGTGAGAATCGTTTAGCCCATCTAGGATATAATAACATTGATTAACATAATATGCAGCGGAATAAATAAGAACATCAATGTTATGAACAAGGTTTTCTTTATTCATACTAATAATAAACTATAAACTAACTAATAAGCTAACTAATAATACACACGTTTTCTTTGTGTGTCTAGACTCTCATTGGAAAGATCTAACTATGATGGATGATATAAACCAGACGCCTATGACCCTTTATATAGAGGGTTTACAAGAAAACCTAGCTTACATAGGAATCTAACTTAATATTTCACATTAAGTCTTTGTTGTTTCATCTTTCTTTATTTATGCATATGTAGTTTTGTAATCATCAAATCTGAGATCCCAACAGAGGAAAAAATGGAGTCATATAGGTCTCAAGTAGAGTGCCCAAACAATCACCAACCTAGATTCAGGAATAAAAAACATAAATTATGAGAGATAATATAAGCGTTGTTCGTACTCATAATCCTTGAACAATAAAAAGCATTTCACCTTCCTTTGGCATCGAAGTCCTCTGTTTTCACTCTGATAGCTCTTTCATTTCTTCTCGTTCAACTCACTATAATGACATGTTTTAGCTCTTCCACTAAATGGTCTAGCAACCTGGACAGCATACACGTAACTTACTGCCGATGGATTATCTCTGCTAGTAGTGTAACTTACTACCAATGGATTAGCTCTGCTAGTAGATGGAAGTACATGTTTTGGTTGTTGTCATCACACAAAATGTATTCATCAAGATCCTGCTTTCCACATCACCACCAAATAATTGACAGTTGAAAATTGAGACACGATAATCACATTAACATTATAACGCCCAAAGATTTATTGTGACATTATTAGTCCACTGTCTTATTAAGGAGAAAACGCACAATATATTCTGACCGTTTGCTATTATTTTAACTTTGACTTGCAAAAGTCAAATTTAATACTGGAAAAATAATTCAGAGCATTTGGTTACCTTGTGCAAGTTTCTATACGGCTGATGTTATGAAGATGCTCAACACTCTCTTGAACACTTTCCCCTCAAAAACAGAACAAAGATTACCATATCCATTTCAAGTAATAATAATCATTGCCTTGAGTTGATGGTTTGTGTAAACATAAAATGAAACGAAGAAGCTCCACGTCCTATCAAAACTCCTAAATATATGGCAGTATGACTCTATCTCCACAAAATTAATCTTTCCTACCCAACGACCCCTCGTAGCTGGTTTTTCCACCTGAAACTAAAAGAAAAACATTATAATATGAAACGCGATAAAGAAAATAAGGGAACAGAAATGAAGCTTTGCCAAACTCATTTTGTCAATTAATTATGATAACAAATACAAATATTTTAACCAATAAAAATTACGTTTAATTTAATACAGTTATTTGTTTATTTTTATAAAGCAGTGTTACTGTAATCAAACTCATCGTTATAAATCTTATTTTGGTTATGTAGTACCCGAAAAAATGAATAACAAAGATTTTTAAATTTTATCATACCTGAGAAAGTACTAGAATCATTATGATCCTATCTTCAAATAACTTAGGTTTAGGTTTTTTGGAATGATAATTAAGCTGTAAACAACTAGCGATTATGATGGATGATGATGATGATGATGGGCGGCTCTGTTTTGTGCATGTTTAGGGTTTTGATTTTATCGATTGTATTAATTTGATAACAAGAGTATATCTCATGTGTGGGTCCAAAAGCTTATATATCGGGTGCATCACATTCAATTGCCTATGTGTAGATAATATAAATGGTTTTATAGCTGCATGTGTTCGTAACCTATAGATGTAAAATGACAAATATGTGAATAGGCCGAGCATGAAAGAATATAAATTTGTAAGCATATTAACCCGCTCATTTTTTGTCTGCGTGCCAGTGGTGTGAAAGCTGGGACACATGCATCGTTAGAGCAGACATTGGCTTTAGCCAACTGCCATGTCCACTTGGTAGTGGCATCTACTTGAAGTGTGAGAACAAGCTGCGGTTGTGAACCTGCTAAAGCCCGTGGTAAGCTGAGCTCAATTGCAATGGGCTTAAGAGTGTCTGATGGGGTCAAGAAAAAGATGGTGCGTGTTGCTTATGCTTTACGCTCATCGAGTGCATTTATCCGGTCAAGAAATGGTAGGTATATGTCGTGGTAGTCTATTATGAATAGCTTATTTTCCTCGATAGCCTATTAACATGGAAAAAAATATACCATTCTTCAGTTACGTGTCTCAGTTAAATATTTATCTCTAATAGATCAACATATAAATTTAACGTTGAGAAGGTTTTTATTTTGAGAAGATTGAGAAATCTACGCTTGAGCAAATTGATTCATATTTTTTTATTTGATTCACAAGTAAACATCAATTAATAGTAAATCAAAGCTATAAATCACAAATTTGATTCACAAATCATTGCTAATATCGAGTTATGGTAATGATTCCTTAATTTGTATAGAAGATTCAGTATTTTACTTATATTGCAAAAATGAGAGATTTTTTAACATTGATTCGAAATTTTTTTACACATTTTGAATTATAATCACATTAAAATGAGTTTTACGCTTGAAAAACTTGAATCAAAGTTAAAAATCTATCATTTTTGAAAACCTTCTCAATCTTCTCAAAATAAAAACCTTCTCAATCGATCCGGATTATGTATCTATATATGTATATATGTATGTATATATAAATGTATATATGTATGTATATATATATACTAGCCTCAAGGCCCGCCCGATGGGCGGCTAGCTTTACATGTATCCAATCAAAATCTTTTTGGTCACTTATCTTTCTTCCTTTTTGATTAACATCTCCCTATTAATGCATGCACATCATTTTGTGAAACTTCCTTTTTTTGTGAATCTTTTTTGGATGTATCATTCCTCTATATATATATATTTAATATAAGTATATATATAATATATATATAGATAATATATATATATATAAATAGATATATAATAAAATATATATCTTACAATATATATAACAGGATACCACAATCACCTTCATCAACAAAAATGCCACATAAACATCAAAGAAATGCCACTCTTATATAATTTAAAATCCACTCATCACCTTTTAAAACACCTAAGCATTTTTTTAATCCAAGATAGCAGCCAAGAAAGCTCACCTAAGCATTTTTATGAGTGTCCACGTGTGCATTTTTTAAAATTTTGCCACATATGCAGCATGAGTGAAATCCTGGAAAAAAATAGGTGCAAAGAAAAGGCTTTGGATTTGACAAGATTCGCAACCTTGGTCTATGCACCCACAACAACATTTAACCACTTAACCACAATGGTAAGTATGTGAATGTTTTTAAAAAAATAAAATAGATAAGGTTTTAAGTTTTAAAAAAGAGTTATTTTATTATCAAAATGTATAATACTATATTTTAATATGGCTGCCATTTAATATAAAACCTATACATATTGATATGGTTTAATGAAAGTCAAAGACATTCAAAAAAGTCAGTTACAAATTTATTAAGAAAATTATTCAATGAGAGATAACAATTAAGCCACACTTTTAATGGTTAAATCAAATCTATTCAAGAAAAACATGTGATTCCTGAATTTAAAAACCAAAAGTTTATATGTCTACAATAATAAAAACCTATAAAAAATGATATGTTTACTAAATGAAAGGCATGTCAAAAATTCAGTTACAATTTAAAATAAAATGATTCATGAAAGAACAATTAAGCATCACTTTAATTGTAAATCAATTCTTTCCAAAGAGAATCTGGCGAAACCTAATTCCGCCACCACAACCATACGATATTGAAACTAGGTTAATATGAAAATATAAAAAAAAAATAAAAAAAAAAAATAAAATAATAAAAATATAAAAAAAAAAATAAAAATTAATAAATAAAAATAAAAATTAATAAATAAAATATATTATAAATAAAAATTAATAAAAAAAAAATAAATTAAAATATAGAAAATATAACAAAAAAATAAAGAGATAAAATAATTAATTTAAAAAAAAGAAATAATTAAATAAAATAATAATATATTGGATTCTACAATCTTTGCCCTGAACAAAGGTGATATTACGTCTTTTTTTTTTCTTTCTTTAAATGTTTTAATGCAAAATATTTGATCACGGTTATTTTTAATAAGAATAAGAATCGAAAGTTTTATTTACTGAAAAAGAAAAGGGTGGAGTTTGAAAAGGTATTATCACTATACATCTCTCTAATCACTCCTCAATTCAATCCCCTCACCTTTGATTTACAATAATCTTCATAGAAAATTCAGGTAGTAGATTATAGGTGAACAAATTGGACAAATACATGTATATTCGTGTAGAGGTATGATTTTTGCATTTATTTTGTGTGATATGTCTAATTGAATCATCATGTAATAGGTGTCGTCATTGCTATCTGTGAATTTATAGTATTCAGTATAAAAATCACGTTTTGGAAAATCGTGCCCACCAATTGATTCTTAGTATCAAGAAGAATAGTTGGCCCTTTAGAATTAAGTGTTTCATATATATAATCTATATTGTAATTGTCTCCCTAATTCACAAGCAGTTATGTAAGTTCACTTATAACCTAATATTGATTTCTTTTAATTATTTAATTTATGAAAGTGTTAGATATGTTTAAGGTTAGAGGTGCAACCAGATAATCATATTGAGTATCTGATGAAAGGTTTAAGGAATCTTGGTCCTTCGTTTGTTGTATTGGATGCTAAGTATGTTTTTTCACTGCCATACACATGCAAACACAGTTGTGATTTAATTGATATTGTTTACGATGTTTTATAGCTGGTCGTAGTTATGTCATTGGATCCTTCATTCGATTGCCATATTAGGAGAGTGTGTTGATGTGGCTTTGGATCATAATGCTATCGATTTTTTGAGTCGCTGCCAGGTTGGAGGTTTCATCTGTGAATTTTTGCAAAATAAGTTTTGTTAAATGTTTTCTTGCGGATTTTTATCCTTTTGGGATTTTGTTTTCAGGATGAGCACGGTGGACATGGTTGAGGACCTGGGTAGGCAAGTAAAGTGCGGTCATGTTAATTGACTAATCAACATTTAAATTTATCATGTCCAAGGAGCTTCTCCATTTAAATGTATCAACATTTAATTGACTGATCAACATGAAGGAGCGTCTAAGGTATGTTAATAAAAAATAAGTTTTGTTGATAAAATATTTATGGGCTCTAAAGTTAGCAATCTAACATCCTTAACTTTTTAAGTCATGTATGTCATTATGTGTAGTGATGATTGTGACTAATGTTTGCATGATTATAACTGTTGTATAATGATCTTCGAAAATCATGTGTTGCGTTAACTTGATAATAAATATGTAGGTGACAATTAGTAATATTAATTTAAAATGCAAGACTTGATGATTTTGGTGATATTATGTTGCAGGATTGTAGAGGTTGTGAATTTTGTTTTATGATAATAGCGACCGGAGTTGCTCCAGCTTCCTTTATGGGATTGATGAAGAGTATGGATAATGGATTAGGGTTTGCGAAAACTTCGGATTTTATCAAATTTTCAGACATGAAGAGGGTTAAGATTCATAGAATTAAGATATCCTTGATAAAATTCTAACCCTGGTTCAAATAGCGTGGAACTTCGGCCTGCTTCTGAAGGGAGTCCTCTGTTAGGTAAATGCTTTCTGTTACACTCATCTTCATGCTATGTACAGCACTGGTGTATATCCGTGTTAAGTATGTAATGGAGTTTCTTTTTTTGTTTATAGTTCCGGTACAGAAGTATTGTGAATTTACATATAAAACCATCAGGAGGAAAACTCGCACAGTAATGGTTTGTGAAAACTTCAGATTTTATCAAAGTTTCGGACATGAAGAGGGTTAAGATTCATAGAATTAAGATATCTGTGATTAAATTCTAACCCTGGTTCAGATATCGCGGAACTTCGACCTGCTTCTGAAAGGAGTCCTCTGTTAGGTAAATGCTTTCTGTTACAATCATCTTCATGCTATGTACATCAATTCATTTGTGCAGCCATGTTATATGATCAACTTGGCTGTAACAATGAAAACGGAAAGAAAAAAAATTATTTTGCAATCGTTCTAATGAAGAAGGTTACAGTTTTGTAAACACAATCCAAAAAAGTGTGCAATTATTATGGGGTGGAGCTCAGACCGAAGTATACTTTTTTCTCCATGAAAAGTATGCAAAACAAAATAGCCAATCACCCGATAATGTGAATGTGAAGCATCATATGAAGTTGACAATTGGTTAGGATAGCAAAGTTTGATGCTTAAAAAATAGGCATTAGCGAAAGAAACCTGTAGTAATATTAAGAAACATGTACATATGTATGTATATATGTATTTATGCAATAATATGTATGTGTATATATGTCTGTACGTGAAGAGACATGTACTTATGGTAGTGTTCATTGTTTTAGGTAACCATGAGCGATGAAGGAGATAGGAGTTGCCATCTTTGTGCGAAAGAGATTTGTTTTGACCGAACAGCAGCTGAAACCTTGCAAGTGTGGATATGATGTATGAAACATTCTCTTTTATTTTATGTCGTTATTTGTTCAAAATTTAAAGTGCCATTTCATGAGTTTGGTTTCTATATAAGGTCACTGTTACAAGTGGCAAATAGGCACGTTGGGTAACCGTTTAAGACATATTTTGAAGCTAATTCAGTGACTATAATTTAGCTGAAATGGGTCAGGTCAGCCCAAGTGAATTGGTAATGCTTTTTTGCCCATTTTTAAAATATCTTTTCGCTAATTGGTTTATAGTATTTGGCCCGTTAAAGATCAAGAATAACCAAAATTAACCCATTCATATGTAATGCAGATCTGCGTTAGAGGTGTTTGGCATTGTGAGTAAAAAGTGATTATGTTGTTGTTGAGTGGCAGATAACCAGTTTCTCGAGTTTCGCTACGGTAAATTTGCTACTGTGTTTACTGTTGATGATGCAACTTATGTTAAGGCGTCTCCTTTGGTTCTTGGTTTAAAGGTAATAACAATAATGATGAATCTTGATTATTGTTTCAACAAAATATTTGAAGACACATAACTGTTCTATATATAGTGAGAGAGAGATTGGCTTGCAGTCAAAGCCTTACCTTTTTGGTAAGTAATATGCTGATATGCTTTTTATGCTGATGAAGTTAGATTAGTGGAATATTGGTCGAGTCAGATGAGTCAGGTAATGAACCAAAATAGGTGATCTTTTGTATGGACTGAAACGGGCGGGTCAAACACTTTTTTCCCCAAAAACTCTAATATCTGAATGAAATTAGTTTCTCAAATATGATAATAAAATACAAAGTGATGATCCAAGCTTTTGAAAAAAATGATTCAATAAATACATTTGGGACTAACTTCACATGTTGAGCCATTTTTACCCATTTATAAGTAAATAAGTTGTAATTTCTATCACTTTGGGTTTTTCTGTAATTGTGTTAGGGATTGTGGTGTTGTGGAACTCCGTATTATATGGTTAAATATATTTTTAGTCTTACTTCAGCAGAGGCAGACCTATGTTGAATATAATTCAGTTAACATCTCCTAAAGTTGTGTAAGTCAAGGTATATTTTGTGGAGATTCACTTATTAATGTGTATGTGTTAAGAATTTATATAAAAGTAATCATAACTATATCTCCTTTCACACAGTAAGTTCAGATGGTGATCAAAATTCTTTAACTCGTGTTAATAAATCAAGAACAAATTGTTACAACAACATCACTCCACTTAGCCCAGTTCATGTAACCGAATTTATCATTTGTCATCGCGCGATACCACCAATACATCGACGAGGAAGACTAACAAAGTAAGAGTATTTCTACATTTGATATCCGATGAATGAGTTTAAACGGTTTGAATGAAAAGGCTTACGGTTCAGGAGATAACGATATGTTGTATGGGACTTCTGTAGTTCTGGTGGTATATCACATTCTCTTTTGTTAGTGTGCATCGTATCATTATCAAGTAGGGGTGAGCATCGGTCCAAAACCGGACCGGACCGGCCAAGACCGGACCGGACCGAGGCCGAACTGGTCTAAAACGCCTGGCTGAGGACCGGACCGAAATGGTACGGTCCGGTCCGGGTCGGCCCAGTCCGGTTCGGTCTTTGGTCTGGTCCGGTCCTACAAGGCATAATGTTCGGGTTTTTTAGTAAGACCGGACTGGACCGGACCAAAGACCGAATTGGTCCAAAACGCCAGACCGAGGACCGGACCAAAATACGTTCGGTCCGGTCCGGTCGGTTCGGTTTTCCGGTCCAGTCCGGGCAAACGGTCTGTATGCTCAGCCCTATTGTCAAGTATACATGTAGTCATTTATAACAGAATATATATGAATACCAAATACTAAGTGCATTGAATGTTCTTTTAGTGACTACTTTCATCCACTGTAAGTCGTTTTTTTTGTTTTTTTTTCTTTTACATTGATTAATTATTAAAAATCATAACTTGACAACTTTAGTATCATGGAGCAACGAATTTTGACAGTACTAAAGGTGCTCTCTTCACAACTATCGAAGTACATTATAATGCTCATGCTCCTATTGTTGAACATCATGCAACTCTTCACAAAACAGGTCTTAAATTGCTTAGTTTTTATAATTTTATCATATTTCTTCATGAGACATTATACATCATTTTATTCAATAATTAATATGTTATCTACTAGATTTTTTGTGGGTTAGATGTAAGAACTTTTACGTGTTACCCAATCTACTCACTTTGAGCTAGCTTTTGGTGATGTTTAACTTATTTTTTATTGTACTTGATGCTTTATTTGAAATTTGTAATAGAGTATAAAATTTTACATTTTGTTCACAATAGTACCAAACCCACTATGATGTATCATTTCTCTATTAAAGAAAGTATGCATAAGTTATTAATTGAGCAAGATATATGTATAAAATTTTGATTTTCTATATTAACCACAACATCTTACTTGATTAGTTCTAACAGCAACTCCTTACTTGATTAGTTTCTTAAAGCAAAACTTAGCACAATTTCCTAAAAGGTGAGTTTTGTTAGTTCTAACGGTAACCCCTTACTTGATTATCTAAATCATTCGAATGCCATGTAAGAATTTCGTTTACATCATGAGCATGCTAATGTCTTTGCAGGCACGATCGTTATTCCACTACCAAAGGAAATAAACATCATTGTTGGATCCTCGACAATCTGACATTGCATTTTGATTCCAAATTATGGCGACGTAACATGAAAATTATATATTGTTCTAAAAGGTACGTTCATTTTGATATTGATATGTTTTTGTAATTTTCATTTTGTGCCATATCCGCTCATATTTGTTGAAAATGTGACATATCTGTTCATATATTTGTTAAACTTACACATATAATGTGACTTATCAATGAGTCAATTTGGTTATCTATTCTTGCTTGATAATGGGTAAAACATTCATGAAAATGGAAATGGAGGAGTTACATCTCAATCTATACGAAGCCAGTTTAACCACAGAAGTTGCGTTAGCGGGTCACCGTGAACCATACCAAAGACCAGACATGAGTCAGGTCGTCAATGTCCTCTTTATCAGACCTTTGGAAACCGTCTGAAATACCGAACCATGATGACCTTATGGAATTGACCTTGATACGCCATTGCCTCAGCCGATTATGAAGTGGAAAGCATTGGAGGGTAAGAGTGGGTTTGATGACTTTGATTTGCAGTGAAACCACACAGTCGAGTATGTTTGGTGACCGGTCATAGTGGGCTAATAACAGAGTCCAGTTGGCAGGAATATACATGGTGATAAAGGCCCTTTGAAGTTATTTGTAATGCTTCGGTTGCCATTTGTTCAAAAATATGAGAAAATCATTTTGTTCTTGCGGATATTTTATTAACTTTTGACTTCTCATATCGATGAATATTCATTTCTTTTCGTTGTTAATGCATTCAACAAATAATTTGGTATGTTTATAATTGATTTACTTTTACTTATTTTTTTTGTAGCGATATACACCAAAACAGACCGCCATTGGGCGGGCTTTTGCAACTATCATATATAATATATTTATATATATATAATATATATATATATATATTATATTATATTTTATATATATATATATATATATATATATATTATATTATAGGATTTATTAAGTTTTTTTGTTACATAAATTAGTTCTGTTTAATGGATAACAAATATTGTCGTCTTATCTTGTGTTGATGGTTTATATATAACTTTGATTAGAGTTGATATTATTAAGATTGTTACATGTTCTTCTTAATGACCTCATCGATACTTTTAAAAATATCTAGTTCACTGATTTTCTCATTTATACCCTTTTACCATCATCTTTGGACAACATTGAATTTGTTAAATATAATAGGTATGTATATATACTTATTCTATATATGTTATATATATATATATGTATATATATATATGTATATGTATATATATATATGTATATGTATATATATATATATATATATATGTATATATATATATATATATTATATATGTGTGTGTGTGGGTGTGTATATCTTTACTATATATTATATATATATATATATATATATATATATATATATATATATATATATATATATTGTATTGTATATATGTATATATGTGTATATATATATATATATGTATGTTGTGTATTTATATATTTTTATATATATATTTTATATATTTTTAATATTTATTATTATATATATTTATAGAATGTATATAGGGTAAAGATCATATAAAAAGACTAATATCCGTGAGAGGATACACTAAACATGTATTTTTCTAAAAGTTGTCAAAAAATTCTGAAAAAAATCCACAAGATCGGATATGTTGGTGCATAAAATAGTTGTGAAGGAAGTTTTCCTAATTTTGAGTTTTTATACGTTTTTTTACTGCACAAAAAATGAAATTTGATGCACAAAAATTTTAACTTGTTATTAGTTTGATGCGCATAAATTTTGTTGCAAAAGTTCAAAAGAAGTTAGGTATAAAAAAGAATATTTGAGGCACAAAAAGCATTTTAATAATTTTAATGCACAAATTTTGTTTCTTTTTTCGTTGAGTATCTCATATTCAGTCTTTTGTGCATTAAAAACGAATAAAACTCAAAGCTTAGAAAATTTTCTTTACAAAAGTTTTATGCACCAACATACCCGATCTAGTGGATTTTTTTCGGAATTTTTAAGAAACTTTTTTAAAAATCACGCCTTAGTTATCCTTCTCTCGAATGTTTGTCTTTTTATTTATATATATATATATATATATATATTTGTGTGTGTGTGTGTGTGTGTGTGTGTGTGTGTGTGTGTATATATATATATATGTATATATATATATATATATATGTTATATATATATATATATATATATATATATATATATATATATATATATATATATATATATATAAAATATATATATATATATATATATATATATATATATATATATATATATTATATATATATATATATATATATGTATGTATGTATGTATGTATGTATATGTAGGTACATATATATGTATGTAACATATATATGTATGTATGTGGGTATTATATAATTATCATATATATATATATATACTATCATATATTTATGTTATATATATATATTTATTGTATGCTATTTATATTATGTTTATATATATATATATATATATTTATTTATTATATTAAATATATTTGTAGATCTGGATTCGATTTAGTATGTTTTTATTTTGAGAAGATTGAGATGGTTTTAAAAAATGAATAGATTTTTAACTGTGATTCAAGTTTTTCAAGCGTAAAACTTATTTTAATGTTATTATAATCCAAAATGTGTAAAAAAAATCGAATCAATGTTAAAAATCCCTCGGTTTTGCGATATAAGTACAATATTGAATCATCTATACAAATTTAATGAACCATTACTATAACTCGATTTTAACAATGATTTGTGAATCAAATTTATGATTTATAGATTTGATTCACTATTAAATGATGTTTACTTGTGAATCAAATCAAAAAATATAAATCAATTTGCTTAAACGTAGATTTCTCAATCTTCTCAAAATAAAAACATTCTCAATGGAACCGGAGGCCTATATCTATTGGTTATATATATATATTTATATATAATTTTAATTATATATATATATAATATATATATATATATTGGCATTTTCTTTGCAGTTTTGCAGACCCATTTTTTTGGTACAGAACCAGCTCTTTTACTCTTAATAATGCATGATGTACACCATATCACTGCAAGATGGCATTTTTGTAATAAACCAAAGATTAAATATTAACTTTTAATTAACAGAAGGGTATAAATGGAATTTCAAATTTAATACTTTTTGAAAACTGCTCTAATTAAATAGGCACACCCCTAATTTTTTAGGTTAAATATTCATACCTTTTTTTTCTCTCGAGTCTCACCCATCTGCTCCATCCACAATCACGATCTTCTCATAAAATAATTACTAACCGCATTATCTCATAAAATAATTCTATTTTGTAGATCTGGGTGTTTATGTTCAAAAGGGTTCAATTTTAAGTAATTTATATTTTATCAATCCATGAGTGTCGACTTTTTTGAGGCTTTGATTCACCAGTCGATTTGATATTCGTGGTTTTGTTATGCAACCAAAGATTAGTCGACTTTTATATTCGGCTTTGATTCACCAGTCGATTTGATAAAGGTTCGTGATTTTGTTATGCAACCAAAGATCAGATATATTTTTCGTTTCTATGCAACCTTAGATCTGAATTTGTTTTTTTCTTAATTTAGAGATTGGTGGCTAATGAGTATATGGATGATGCTTGCTAACCGTAAATACTATATGTTTTTCAAAAACTAGATTAGTCTTGTTACTTTGGTTTAGTGTAAATACTTTGTTTTGAATTCAAAAACTAAAGCCAAACCAATTTTAAGGGACTATATGTGTTTACTTTTGCAACGCCATACAATCAACTGATGAATTAATATTAATATTGATGTATGGATTTATATGAATTAATATTAATATTGATAGTTGAAAGTATAATGTTGGGTTAGTTGAATGTAGGCGGTGAATACAGTATGAATTAATGTTAATATTTATGTATTGATTCTTTAATTGAATATTACTTATTTGTCAGTTCATGTTAACTTCATAAACATTTTGGTTTTGATGAGCTGGTACCGAAATCGAGTATGATTTTGCTTTACAACATAAATCATCCATGTTTTGGTTTTTAGTTTACTGATTAAGTTTGTGAACTTGTGTTTGAATCGTTTTTATTAAATGGTTCATGGAATTTGTGTTTAAATCGTATCTTATCGTTTAAATTAGGTGTTTGTTATATTCTGAAAAAGGTTAGTTTTTTGCTGCAGTTTTCGCGGATACCGATTGGAGAGTGTATATTGGATTTGCTTTTAATCGGTTGTGGTCCGGATGTTCATGCTATTGCTGCTAAAATCAGCTAAAGCTTTGTTTGAACGGTGGACGTATTGGACATGATCTCCCTATTAAGAATAACTATGGTGTTTAGGAGGATGAATTTATAGGTACAAATATGTTAATCTGTGATTTCAATCTGTCGTATTTGACTTTGTATGTCCAACTTCTGGTCTTAAATACATACATATCTGCTTATTAATTTTTTTTACTAAAACCATGTGAGTTTTAAAAATTTATACAAGTCATGGAACTATTATGACCATGACAGTTTTGAAAATGAATAAGTCACGTAATCGAAAATGAATATAAGTCATGGATGGATATGTTGGACTGTTATTTTTTATATGTTAACATGGAAGTTTTGTAATGATATTTTTTGTCATAGGCTAGTTAGTAGTACCTATTTAAACTTCTAATGTGTACATGTATGTTAAAAAAATTTATGGCTACAAATCTTTGGTCAGCATGTTGTGTAGTGCAACTGTGTGTATAAGTAGTGGTCTGGTTATTGAAAGAAATAACATTCTTTCTTCGTGTAGAGTTAAGATCAACATAGACCCATTATTTGTCATAGATCCAAGAGTAAACTGCAAAAATCATCCCTGTGATTTGTAGTTTGTGGCACCTAATATCCTGCGTATATTGGCACTAATCATCCTGAGTGGTGAAAACGTTAAGGCAAAAATCATCCCTAAATGGATGATTTTTTGCAAAACATTTTGTTAAACCTTTTTGCAAAAATCATCCCAATAAGGATGATTTTTGCTGAACATTTGCCCCTCGGGATGAATAGTGCCAAATAGTATCGGCTAGGGAGGATAGTGCCACAACTACAACCACAGGGATGATTTTTGAAGTTTACTCTGATTCCAATGAAAAACAATCCTTAGCCCACTCATTTTTCATCAAAAATAAAACAAACTCACTTTCCATCCTTCTTTTTTTAGAAATAAAAATATTCTTACAAACGGTAAATCGTCACACGCACAAAATTACACCTGCGCGCCGAGTATTTTTTTATCTTTCAGTAGACGGGGTGTACACGATATACTTTCGAGAGAAACTTTTTTTTGATTTTTTTTGCATGGCACGAATTTTGCGGAAATATCATATATGATTGTATAACGAATCATATATGATTTGTGATTCTATAGATATATTTTTTCAATTTTGTTTCAGTCACGAATTGCGAAAATCTATATGATTCGTGTGTGTAGCATCATATATGATTCGTATAACGAATCATATATGATTTCATAAAATCATATATGATTTCATAAATCATATATGATTTCATAAATAATCATAAAATTAAAGTTCGTCGAACAGTACATAGTGTGCCCTCCTCTATAGAAAGATAATTTAATCTCGTCGCGATGATATGTTTTGTTTTGCGTAACGATTAACAGTGTGTGAGATATTTAATTTTTAAAAAAAGGTGGAAAGTGTGTTTTTTTATTTTGATAAAAAATGAGTGGCTATGATTGGTTCATTGGGTCTATCACAAATATTGGGTCTATATTGAACTTTTGGCTCTTGTGATATTAGTGACCATTATTTGAAAATAGCATTCTTGTGATATTAGTAACCATTATTTTTATACTCATATGTGAATACATAACCATTAGTGTGTATAAAATTTAACATTAATGTTTGTTATTAGTGACCATTTGGTTTTGAATAGAATGCAATCTACGAAAAGATTACAAGAAGTTCCTTAGATCTTAATAACTTGATATTTGGTCCTACTTATTGAGCATATGTGTTTGTGATAGGGGTCTTGTAAACGAAATGATCGTTCAGCGAAACGTTCGTTACATCGTTCGCGAGATATT
Organism: Tanacetum coccineum; assembly: GCA_026074375.1. Taxonomy (NCBI): domain Eukaryota; kingdom Viridiplantae; phylum Streptophyta; class Magnoliopsida; order Asterales; family Asteraceae; genus Tanacetum; species Tanacetum coccineum. The sequence goes on along the minus strand of BQNB010112629.1, from coordinate 2,734 downwards.
CGCTTTTTGTTCGGTATTTAATTAATGAACGAACACGAACAAGAATTTTGGTCCGTTGGTTGATAAATCGAACTTATGTGACAAATTGCTTCGTTCGTTTTATTTATGTTCAGTGAACGTTCCGATTATGAATGTCGATTATGTGAGTTTATTTCGTTTGTTTACGTCTCGATTAATCATCCCAAATATTATAAGGAAATTAATTAATTTAATATATTCAAGTATTTTATGTCCCTTAATTAATATATTAATATAGTACTAACCACTTGTATAAACACTTAAGTTGAAATTTGAACAAAATAAGTGAAAATTGATATGTTGAAAGTGACAAGAGATTCTGGTCTTCTAATGAGCGGAATTTTGGCCGCCAAATAATAGTCACAGTACAGAAGTAATATAACTTTTTTTATGCTAGATTATTTTATTTGCACTTGCATTTAAAATAACAACTTTATTTACACGTTTCGGATATGTTCGTTTTGGTATTATGATTCGTTTACGATCCATTTTGTCCGTTTTATGCCTCATTTATGTTCGATTTAGTTAGTTTAACTTATTAATGATCGAACATGAAAAGTTCAAATTTAAATAACACGAACATTGAACTCAACAATTTTGGTCCGATTATGCGTTCGCGTTCGTTTATTTGTTCGGCTAAAATTAAATAAACGAACATGAACATACCTCCGTTCGCGTTCGTCCGGTTCGTTTACAGCCCTAGTTTTTGATAAATTCATTTTATTTGTTGATAAATAAATGTTAAGGTATTTGTTTTTTGTCTCATTGATTGATTTTTATAGCTAATATGATTAACTATTTAATTTTTAGTTTTTGTTTCGAAACAGGGGTTGTGTTATTGGTGCTTTAATTATGAAGGCTATCTTATCATCGCAAACATACATGTTTTTGGATGTCTTGCACATATATTCTAATGATATCTACGAAAAGTGTAGCGTGCACATATGTTCTTGGAATGACGTTCATATGTTTTAAAGAATTTGATGAGAAAAATGAAGTGTGCACGTATGTTCTTTGAAGAGTGCACGTACGTTATTTGAAGAGTGCACACATATTTTTGAATGACGTGCGAATCTTATTTAACAAGAAACATTTGTATTTGAATTGTATTTCATTTTATATTAAATTTGTGTGTACTATTTATGTTTTTGTTTGTTTTAAATTTAAAGTTTACAATATTACGGGGTTTTGGGTGTTTTTAATGGGTGTTTCAGACTGATGTGAAACAGCAACAGTAAATGGGTAATTTGGGTCGTTTTTAACGGGTGTTTTCATGGATTTTAGTGGATGTCTGGATGGTTTTCAATGGGAGTTTGCGTGGTTTTTTGGCCTTTTGAGTATATGTACTTCTATATGAAGGGGTTATTTCGGTATATGATAACAACTCGATAAATTTATATTTGGAGTGGGTTGAGTTGAATGTGACTCTATGAGTTTAGTTATGTCATGGAAGTTTTAGGACACATTTTTAGACGGTAATTGATCATATCACGAGTCAGGGACTTGTTTTCTCTTCACTGGGCTGATTTGTATGTTTACTGGTCAAATAGAGTTGAAATGGAAATGTAAGAATAAGATAACAGTATGGTAGATTTGTAATTTGAGCATGACTTGAATCACAATAAACATTTTCATTTGGTGACCACTCACTTTACATATATATATGCTGGCAAACTAATATACTATTTTATAAAAGGAGTGACAACAAATTGCCTTTAAAAAGAAAAGTAGGTACATCTAATTTACTATTGACGATATTTTTATTACTATAATAATAATCATTAAGATTGCATTTAAGTGTGTCTATATAGGCATATGTTATTTTTTTAACTTTTTATAAAGAGTTTGTGTCATTTTAATCATACATTTAGCATGCCATGCTTATTAATTGTCTTACCCTGCTCATTAAACTGAAGTTTGTCCTATATGATAAGGTTGTTTGTGTCAGAATTTGGTTGTTTTCTGCAATTTAGGAACTCTAGCAGATCTTGGTATGTTTATAGTAAGTTATGGTCCTATTTTGTGTGTTTAGTATGTTTACATATAGTGGTTGTCTTATGCAATTTAAGAACTCTAGCAGATATTGGTAGCATTAGGTATAGAGAATGACAATTTATATTGCATTACTAAATTAGTGTTTTTTACCACATGATAACATGGATATGAGTACTATGGTAGCAGAGGTAGAGAGGTGTTCGTTGAGGAATGAAACGTGATAGGGTGACACATTATCTGCCAACACCAACACAATCTACTCGCTCCATGTCACCAGTAGCTAATTCGTCCAGAGTGGTTGATGCAAATGAAGAGGTGCATGATACAGGAGGTATAATCTTAGTTAAATTAAAATCACATTCCACTATTTGTTAAATTATGTTAGATTTCATATATAAATTGTAGATCACCTTGGCTTAGTTCATATCTATTGAGCATCAATTTGATTACTCTTGAAAGTCTTATTTCATTCAGCTAATTATTAACATTTATGTAGATCAAGAGTCATCTACTCGAAAAAGGGGACCAAGAGGAGTGAACCTGAACAAGAACATCCCAGCAGATTCATCTTTGAGAAAAGTGATACATATTGATATTAGTGGTTTAAAGTAAGTACAAACTCCTCTTTGATATCTGTTAAAACATGCACATGTTAAAACATGTTATCTATGGGCTCGGTTAAACTTAAGATTGTCAAAGCTCTTCTGTAGTTGCACTTCCG
>BQNB010112628.1:0-15363 GCA_026074375.1 Tanacetum coccineum | reverse complement strand
ATATTTATGGTCAAAGTTGAGGAAAAAAGACTTAAAAGATTCCATTGTGGACACTTAATATGGGACGGAGGGAGTATCTGTTAGGAGAATGTGTGTAACATCATATCACAATAACTAATGAGGAACATCTTCATTGAGTCCAAATGCACAAAGAGAAATCGTTTATGAATCGAAACTCATACGATTAAAAGTGTCTTTTGCATCAAAGCCAACCCAGATATGCTTATGATTGATATGTAGTAAATCCTTATATTGCAAGTCTTAGTTGACTGGTGACATGTTTAGGACAGGTTTCTCTAATTTCTAGAAACGAGAAATTGCTCATACTAAGAAACAATATGAAGTAACATACAAAAATGAAAGATAAGTTTCTAGATGACTTTACTTCCATGATGCATGGACTGAAAATGAGGGACAATAGTAAAACCAAAGAAATGAAATCTTCCCAAGATGTATCTATAGAACTAAACATAGTTTTGCTACCTAAAAGCATTCGAATTTGAACTAACAAGGGTAAGTGAGAGGCACTACATCAATCATTAAAATTAAGCTTTTGTGTCTTCAAAATCGATTTTGATATCTTGAGCTTTATTAAAATGAGATATCTCAACAACTAGGCTTCCCACATTTGGGTAAAAGGTAGCTCTCTTTTTTGCTTCAGAGTAACCATTATTCGGTATAGTGATGTGTCGTTCTATTACCACCGAACTTCCATCTGACTTATAGGTGCGTCCAGACACCACAAGCTGTCGGTTGTTTCTAATTTCAACAGTCATGGACTTGTCATAAGCACCCCTGAACCCACTAATATGATACTTCAGATAACCTTCTCGTGTTCTCTCATCCCTATTTACATATTTCATGTCCTCGTACTCCTTTTTCATCCTTATAAATTCTACACATAAAAAAGAGAGATCTAAATATGGATAAGAAAAAAATGCAGAAAGAGACATGTGTACAGTTTTACAACACAAAAAGTTAACAATCAACAATCTTTTCAAATGACCTCAAAAACAAGCTTCGTGTTGATAGTCTGGGAATCAAATAACAAATATTAAACCCATAGACTTAATCCAGCTAGAAAGGTGAGTTTAATGATTCATTCAAGGTGTCATGTGTGTTCCCCAGTAGTTTATTTACCTTTGATGTATTAACTGACCCGTTTTAGTTTGTGTTATTGTGTGTAGTTTATTAGAAAAAAATTAAGTTGTCGAGTGACCTATCCGGACCCAACTCATTTCGAATCATGCTTTTAAAGGACCTATCTAGACCGGAACTCATTTAAACCTATGCTTCTAAAAGACTCATCTACAGGGGTGGAGGGATATGGACTGTAAGTGTTTGGGGGGTTTTGTGCAATTTTTTTCACGTAGTACATACGAAAAAAATAAAATTTGTAGTGCAATTTTTTTCTTTAATTGGGCTTATTCTTATCATGCCCTCAGCCCAAATTTGAAATTGCCCTCAAAAAAATTTAGCCCAACATGTAATCTTTTCTTTTGTAAAATTATGTCAAGCAGTACATACGAAACGTCGGGAAGAAGGAACCAGGGAATTGGGAAATCACTCCTGTCGATCAGTTTCAGTCATTCAGATTGGTAAGGATAAACCCTAACTTTACTTTTACTTTTATAAACTAATTTGTTTAAACATATTCATAATTATGTTATTGATTAATAGTTAGGGTTTTAATTTTAGCCTTTAGGTTGTTACTTGTTAGACATAATTCTGTATAACTAGACAATTAGTAGTAATGAATTATGAATGTATGAATGATGAATCATGATTCATGAATGCACAGGCAGGACAGCCGAATGCGTCAGTTTCGGTTTAAGTTTTTGTAAAGTTTTGAACAGCCGGTTAGCCGAATGCATCGTCACTTTCTGTGTCTTAATATATTTTTGGCTGTACCTTTTGTCTTTTTTATCTAATGTACTTTTGCTAACTTTTGTCTAGAAACATGGAAAATTACTTTAAAAGAAAAACACCATCTTCATCAACATCGGATCATGTTACTGAACAAGCAACGAAGGAAAAGCCTAAGCAGGTTTTCAGTAGGTAGTTGCAATGCTAAAAGCTGCTGATTTGCTGCTAAATAGCTGCTGATTTACTGCTGAAAAGCTGCTGTTTTTGCTGTCAAAAACTGATTTTTGGTGCTGTTTTTGGAGCTGTTTGGGTGCTGCAATAAGGGTGTTTGGATGTTGTAATTAGGCTGTTTGGATGCGTGTTTGGAAGTCGCTATAAGGCTGTTTGGATGGTGATGTTAGGCTACTATTTTTGGTTGTCGTAAGAATGCTGTTTAAGGTGTGTTTTCGTGTTATTTTAGCAATATATAAGATCTTATTATATGCAATACTAGGTTGGTTAAGTTCATTTTTATTTTTTTGTCAATTTTCCGGTAATAATTTTTTGCCCCCCATATATCAATATCCGCCACTGCTCATCTAGACCCGTGACCTAACACGACCTTATCCACCTGTTTTGCCCCCTCAGATCAAAATGAAAAATAAAAAAAAAAGGTTAAGAGAGAAAATAAATAGATACCATCATATATGTTCTTCATCCGTTCGTAAAAAGACCCTGAATCAGGTTTTGATCCTTTAGCATCTTCATGGTTTGGCGGTGTTGCCGTGCTTAGAGACCGGAAAACTAGCAGCTGATTGAAGGGTGTCAATGGTGGGATATGACTGCGGTAGGTTTTGAAGTTAGTTTGGTGTTCGCGAGACGACGCCGTCGTCAACCGCCGGCCGTGGCTCATAACACATCGCCGGAACATTTTTGTGTGGCTGTCAGAATGAATGAATTGAGGAGGCGAATGGGGGGATTAGTGTGGTTATAAAGGCATTTTTTTAAGTTAATTACAAGTTTGGTCCTTTTGGTTTACACTAAATTGCACATTTGGTTCTAAAACGCATTTAATCATAGAGTGTCATACATTTAATCTTACATACAAAACCGTTCAATATCACTAAAAATAACGTCATTTTGATTATTATTTTTTTCAACATTTGAGTAGTGGAACAAATATATGCGTAGTGAAACATTTTTTAATGGTAAATCAAACCAAACCATTTTTGAATCTACAACTAACTCTTTAGTTAATGGAAACACCCAATAATTTGATGTATAAAAATCAAGTATCGAATTGAACCCAACTTTAGTGATGTTGTGATGCAATCAAGAGAAAACATTAATATTGTAAAATACATTATACAAATGAGGTAAATTTGACGTATTTCTTGTTAAAATGACGTAATTATTTAAGGGTCTTGCATGTACGATTAGATGCAATATAGCCCCATATTCATTTCCCCCTTAACTATATCAATGGTTTAGTAGTTGCCGGAATTGGGTTGATCGGTCTTTTGACTGATTTCTCATCCAATTGAAAGTTAAAAGCAGGGGCATTATCGTCCTTTCAAGTCTAATATCCCACATGGACCATATATGTATTTATTTTTCTCCATCTTCATATTCATACCACCACCATCCACCACTCCCATCACCGTTGGCCACCTTCAGAAACCCCATGCAATATGTGGAAGCATACATTTATTTTCTGAACATCTCCATTTATAAACTAATATTCGAACTGTAGTTGTGTAAATTTAGATTTATAAACAAATATTTGTATGCCTCTGTAAACTAATATTAGTTTATAAACCATTATGAGCATCTACATTTATAAACGGCCATTTATAAACTTAGTACTGCTCACAGATTTTTAGTACTGCTCATGTATTGTTGCTGTATGGATTAATACTGGTCATACGTTTTTAATACTGGTCGCTTCGTGTTTAATACTGCTCCTTCATGGTTAATTCTGCTAGTGTTAAGCGATGAATCAGTGACAGTGATAGTGTCACAAAAGGCCATGGGAGGAAGGAGACATATGATTAGTGACAGTTTTGAGACAGAATAAAGCGTCGCTAAGTATTTGGTTTGTTAATACTGCTTGTTGAAGCAGTTTGTACCGATAGTGCTATCCGACATATTCAGTTTGTACTGCTTGCCTTATCAGATATCGGATGGTTCACGCGTTTGGGTCTCGAACGATGATAAAGTTTATGGTTTGTTTTAGAGAGTATTATGAAGACATTTGATGCAATGGCTTTTTAATCAATTGTGTGACAAGGGTAACCTTTTTGTTACGTACAAACAAGGATTGCAAGTAGATCGCCGAATAAGCCAACGCAACATCACATAAGAGAGAATATGGTTATTGCACTTAGTTGATTTTTCATTAACATAATTCCTAATCTGAAGCCACCTGATGTACGAGATTCAAGATATGTTAGCATACTTTCACAGCGGGAAGCTTATTGTTAACATAGTATAACCATCGACATGTACCACTTAAGGGAAGTGGTTCACAAGTTGCTTATCTAACAGATAACCCCTATTTATGAATTACAAAAAGGAAGAAGACTATATGCGTTTTGGCACCTTTATTTTATGAGTGGTGCACATGTACAAGAAGATCTAATTCAAAGGGAGAAGCTTTGAAGATTGTTTCATACATAAGATTTTTCTTAGTAACATCAAATAGGGGAAGGATCTTGTTGGGATTTGAGATTTGATGATTACAAAACCACATATGAAGAAAAGAAGAAGATGCAAACAACAAGGAAACTTAATGAGGGTAATATAAGTTAGCTTCATATCAAAGATAGTTTTCTTGTAAACCCCCTCTCTAGTATAGTAATAGAGAGTAGGGTGAATAGTTTTTTTAATATCCATCATAGTTAATCTCTCCAATGAGGTCTAATACGTATAGCTTATTATTTATGTATATAGTTAGATTATCCTAGATAGCATAGTCGACTGATTAAAGTCCGAATACAGTGTCATAGTCGACGTGATAAAGTCGATAGTTAATAGTTCATAAGACTCTAAAAACCTTGTTCATAACATTGTTGTTCTTAATTGCTATGTCCGCTTGCGCGTGATCAATGAGTACAATATCCTAGATGTCACAAAACGATCCTATGAGAAGCCACAATTAGTTTTAACACTCTCTCTCTCCCTCCCCCTCCCCTCTCTCTCTTTCTCTCTTTCTCTCTCTCTCTACTTTCTTTCCTCTCCTCTCCCTTTCTCTCTCCCCTCTCTTTCCTCTCCTCTCCCTCCCTCCTCCATTTCCTCTCTCTCCACTTCCCCCCCCCCCCTCTCTCTCCCTCTCTCTCCCCTCTTCCAGCCTCTCCCTCTCTCCCCCCTTCTCTCTTTCCTCCTTCTCTCTCTCATCTCCTCCTCTCGTTTCGATCTCTCACCCAATCCCTATCTTCTCTCTTCTCTCTCTCTCTTTCTCCCTCCCATCTCCTCTCCCTCTCGCGCTCGTTCGCTCTTTCTTCTCTGCCTCCCTCTTTCTCTCTCTCTCCATCTCTCTCGCACCACACTTTCACACACAACACCACACACACACTCCCACTCCCCATCCCTCTCTCGTCTCTTCGCTTCCCTATTCCCTCTCCTCGTCTCTCTCCTCTCTCCTCTCGCCTCTCTGTCAATCTCATCTCTATCTGACGATCACTCCTCCATCTCCAATCAACAGCATGCTCCTCAATCCAAGCCCACCATCTTGGCATACTTCCAATCTCTCCTCATCCACACATCTCGTTCATCACAGTCTCCACGGCAATCCTCGTCATCTCATTCCTCCTTCCTCTAACCCTCTCCCCCTCTCACCTCTCCCTTCCTCTCCCCTCTTTCTCCTCTCCTTCTCATCTCTCTCGCCCCCCTCTCGCTCTCCTACCCTCCCCTCTCGCTCTCTCTTCCCCGCCCCTCTCTCCCTCTCTTCTCTCTATTAAAGATCTCCCTTTCTTCTCCCCTTCACTCTTCCTACTTCCTCTCCCTATCTCCTTTCTCTCTCATCTCTTTACAATTCCCTCTCGATCTACTCTCTCTCCTCTCTCTCTCTCTCCACTTCTCATCTCTCTCTCTCGTCTCTCTCTCTCTCTCTCAAGTCGTTGTTTCCACATTCCAAAACCAAAAAACTCCACAAGATGGAAAATAAAAAACATTCAATTATATGTCGACAAGTCAAAGTTATTCTGTTTGAACGATGTGTTTTCCGTCCCGAATAGTTTTATTATTGTTTATTGAATGCTTTATTAAGATGCTTAAGTTATGGATGTCAATATGCAGTCTTCTGTTATTGTAGCCTGAATTTAATATTGAAACAAAATTCAATTCAGTTAATTGCGTCTGTTCCGTCCTTGAGGGTTTGTATGCTTTTCCCACTTTTGCGGTCCAACCATTCAAGAAAGTTTTGATTTCGCGGTCCTAAAAGACATCTTCCATGGTGTTCAAATTATTGAGTTTCTTATTAGAAATTCCTCACCTTATTTAACACGTTAACAAGACACACATCAAAATTCCCTAACAAAAAACACACACACTCCAAATAGAAGTTGAACCAAGTAACATTGCAAAGAGGCATAATGATAGTGAGGAAGTTCCGGGATATCCCGAGCCTTTCGAACCGACGGGAGGTCTCCCTTATCCGACTCTCTGCATGGGAATCTCCACTCACTGCTTGCCTAAATATTCATCCCTTTACAACATCATAGGGGGTTTTACAGAGATCTCTCAGAGGCTCTCCGACACCTAACCAGACCTTGTGAACTTAACTCTTACTGTATAGTCCACTAGACGCTCTTTAGTAGACATACCCGTCCCGACTGCTCTTGTTGAATCCATTACTTTGTTCATTCTAACCTCGTGCTCTTGCAATTCGCGCTCCCTAGACTCAACTACCATGTATTAGGTACGGACAATCAATTCGCGGCAATATAGGATGAATGGGAATCCCGATCATAGCCCAAATGAAAGAAATAGAATACAATATATTACACTTCTCTCACTTAATAGATGTATCTGGTCTGATACGGTATAATGCAATACGAACCAATAGAATGCAATGGGATAGATGGTAGAGGGTTGCATGCGCCCAAAAGCGATGCTTTACTTGTCCCCTTGTCTATAGGGACCTCGTAGCATACAACCGAAACGACTCCAGCTAGATAGCCGCCCCTTTCTCTCTTTTTATAGCCTCGTGGACGGACGGAAGAAGGTAAGTTACAGAACTGGGCAGTGAAGGCTCGCGAAGTAGACAGCAAGCAAGAGCTTCCCATCCCCCTATTCTATTAGTCAAGCGCTAGCGCGTCCCTCTCTTTAAAGGGGCATAAGCACTTTACTCGCTAGGGGATGGGATTCATTCACTTGCATTCCTACTAGCACTACAAAAAGCTCATGTCTTAACGCCCCTACTACTGCTGTGCAACCTTTACTCGCTAGGGGTGAGGCGTTTATAACGCAGCTATGGCGGTTATTCTAGAACGACCGTATTTTGGCATGGCGTTTATACTAACGCAGCCACGACGGTTTCTCTGGCTTTGTGAAATCGGCTATTGATATATTATATAGGCAACGAGGTAGTTTGATTTTGGGTTATGTCACTGAGATTGTATCAAGCATGCGAACGATCGTATCTTGGCGAGGCGTTTATATTAACGCAGCCATGTCGGTTGTTACGGCTAAGGAGTTGATTGATTTAGTTTACTAGAAGTTGATTTGCCAAAAACAACAATGGGATCATGAAGCTCATTATTTCCCTCCTGATGATCCTCACAAGTTTGCCATTGTTCATAAGGTCTTTGGTGCTAGCAATGTCAGCAAGTTGTTACAGGTATTTCTCTATCTGCATATCTTTGTGTGAATGTGTATGTTTTCATGTATTAGTATGATATCCTTCACTGTTTGATTAAGAACAAAAAGCTTTCACTTAGGGTTTTCTCAAACTAAAAACAACATTCATGTTACTTGGAAGCATGTAACACGATAAGTAAACAATACACATAGACGCATAATCTGACTTTTCTTTGTATCGGCTCATGCTTTCTCGACGCCGCCGCTCCTTTTGTTGGCATTGGGAGGCGTTGGGAGCTGGATTTTGTTTAAAGTAAATAACGTGCTTAAGGCGTTATGAAGCCGTTTTTCTAAGATGATAATAATAACAGTTCCAAGAGGCTGTGATGATAATATTTGAATGTCTATAATCGGGTTCGATTAAATTTTAGATTACGTGCATCTTGGCGGGGCAAGCTTGCCAAGTTTGCAGCCATGGCGGCCGTATCCTCATATCTGACATATCCGATTCCTTACTTATCTGAGCCTCAAAACAATAAAATAATTACTTTTTGCATTCTCATTGAGCGAAAATGTTTAGTCATGAATAAGATGTGAGGTAGATCTTGAGGGTAATAGTAATTTCTCCACGCAGTGGTTACCACTGTCGATTGGTCTCCTCAGAGGCGTGGCGTGCTAAAGCGAGAGTTAGAACTCAGAAGCTTCTCAACAGCCGCTTGAGGTTGATTGGGCTTCACATATTCAAACGTCAATCCCACTAGATCACATGACTTGCGACGACGATGTTCAACACAACGCCGTTGTCAAAGGTTTGTCTAACTCATGTGTTGCTTTATTGCTTATGCTATTGCCAGTCTCTGTTTAAGCTTTTTGCTTTTTTAAGTGATAATTGTGTTTTTTTGGTTGTTTTTTTGATAATTGTGTTTTTTTTTGCTTTCTTAAGTGATAAGGGGCGGTTGATTGTGCGGTTGACACATGTAAGGCGGAAGGGCCGATGGCGTTATACGATCGGTTACCACTAGTACAATTTATCAAACCTATCAGTTGTCATCATCAGGTACACCAACTTTATGTTCAGTTACAAGGACCGGCTGCTAATTAAAACTTCAATCTTTTTCTTTGCAATATGTTTTTATTTTATCGACAGCTATGGTTCACAGAATTCTATTACCATCCATAATTGTCATTTTAATGTGATATAGACCATCAGGTGGATTAGCGGACGGTCAGATGCCTAGCTAACCGGTTAACATAGTAGTTACAACTGTTATTTGCTTTTTGGTTTAAATTTTTATGTTTCAAACTGCTTAGAGGTTAAGTTTTTATACGATTAGTGGCAGATTCTATATATAAGAAATGAAAGGTACGAATGAATTGAAAAAATCCTAGGTGAAAATAACTGTAAAACGGTTATGTAACCGCTATTTCTATAACTCTGCCCATATTTGACAGCGGGTATGATTACCCATTGGGTTGGGTTTGACCCGATTTGACCCAATATTCTCCCTCCTAATCATAAGCGCTGTGGCTTAGATCTTTTAGTCCTATGAGCTGTCTCATGGTTAAGAATTTGATCTTCGGGAGTGCCTTTGTGAGTATGTCTGCTTTCTGGTATTCTCCACTTACGAATTCGACTTGTATGTCTTCTCTTTCGACGCATTCTCTAATGAAGTGATACTTCGTGTCGATGTGTTTGCTTCTTCCATGAAATACTGGATTCTTCATAAGTGCTATTGCAGACTTGTTGTCAACTTGTATTGTAATCTTCTCTTCTTGAGTGTGTGTAAGCTTGCTTAGTAATCTTTTTAACCATAATGCTTGTGTTGCTGCTGCTGTTGCTGCGATGAATTCTGATTCACATGATGATAATGCTACAGTGGCTTGTTTTTGTGTACTCCAGCTGATTGGTGATTCTCCATAGTAGAATATTATGCCGGTAGTTCCTTTTCCTTCTTGAGTGTTGACTCCGTAGCTACTGTCGCTGTATCCATGTATCTTGTTTCCTCCGTTATGCTTGTAGGTGATTCCATGATCCTTTGTTCCTTTTACATAGCGTAGTACTTGCCTTATAGCTTTCATATGTTGCTCTCTTGGTTCTTGCATAAAACGACTAAGTAATCCTACAGAATAACTTAAGTCGGGTCTCGTGTGAAGCAGATATCTTAAGCATCCAATCAAGCTTCGATATTCGGTTGAGTTGACCATTGTTCCTTCTGTAATCTTTGTTAATCTTGTGCCTGGGTCCATTGGTATCAATGTCTCGTTGCAGTCTATCATTCCAGCTTCCTTTAAGATTTTGCTTGCGTATGCTGATTGCTTTATCGATATGTCACCATTGGTCTGTGTGACTTCTATGCCTAAATAGTAGGCTAATAATCCTAGATCGCTCATTTCGAATTTTTCTTCCATTTGAGCTTTGAACTTGTCAATTTCCTTCTTTGGTGTGCCGGTAATGATTAGATCATCTACATAGACTCCTATTAGCAGTATCGAGTCTTTTGATTTCTTAGTGTAGATGGCTTGCTCCAGTGCGCATTTCTTGAAATCTAATGACTTCAATGTGTTGTCTAATTTTATGTTCCAAGCACGTGGTGCTTGTCTTAGTCCGTATAGAGCTTTTATAAGTCTATAGACTTTTCCATTGTCTTGTCTCTTTATGAATCCTTCGGGTTGTGTGACGTATACTTCCTCCTTTAAGTCTCCATGTAAAAATGCAGATTTTACGTCAAGGTGATGTACTTCCCATTTATTGTTAGCAGCTATGGCGAGTAGTAGACGGATTGTTTCCATTCTTGCTACTGGTGCGAAGACTTCTTCAAAGTCTATGCCATGCTCTTGTATGTAGCCTTTTGCTACTAATCTAGCTTTGTGTTTGATTATATTTCCATTAGCATCTCTCTTGGTCTTGAATACCCATTTTAAGCCTATTGCTTTATGTCCTTTGGGTAAAGTAGTTAATTTCCATGTATTGTTTCTATTGATGGAGTCTAACTCGACCTCCATTGCTTCAATCCATTTTTGATCGCTTGATGCTTCCTTGTAATTTTTGGGTTCATCTTCAGCTAATAGTAATTCCTCGGTGTTCTCATATAAGTCCTTTAGTGTTCTAAAACCTCTTACTGGCGTGTGATCAAAGTGTGATGGTGAATCCATGATTTGAATTGATTCATTATCACTTTGATAGTATGATTGTGTTGAGGTGTTGGGTGTGACTTGGGAATTTACTTCTGATGAATGTGTTGATGGTGTGTGAGGTGTTTGAGGATGTAAGGGAGAGTTTCTTGGTGATGCATAATCATCATCATTATTATTTGGAAATTCATTATCTTCTTCAAGTGGTTGAGTTTCATGATCATGATGTTTGTTTGTGACTTCAAGATTTCCTATTCTGAAATCAGTCCATTCAGGTTCGTCGTCGGTGTGCTCACTTATATAGTCCTTCCAATCCCATGTTTCATTCTCCTTAAACTTCACATCTCTACTAACACATACCCTTTGTGTTGTTGGATCAAATAGTCGATAAGCTTTTGATCCTTGTTCATTTCCTAAGTATACCATTTTAATGCTTCTGTCGTCTAGCTTCGTCAGATGTTGTGATGGTACCTTTGCATATGCTATGCAGCCGAAAACTCTTAAATTTTCTAAGTTTGGCTTTCTTTGTTTAATTGCTTCATATGGAGTGATGTCTTCTAGTGCTTTTGTAGGAACACTATTTAAGATGTATATGGCGTGTCTAACAGCTTCGGCCCAAAAGTTTTGCGGCATGTTCGTTGCTTTCATCATACATCTAGTTGTGGACATGATTGTCCTATTTCTTCTTTCGACTACTCCATTTTGTTGTGGCGAGTAAGGTGCAGTAAGTTGTCGTGCTATGCCGTTTTCCTTACAATATTATGTGAATTCATTTGATGTGAATTCTCCTCCTCGATCCGTTCTCAACATTTTCAATGTTGTTCTCAACTCATTTTCTATTGAATTCTTATACTCTTTAAAAGTATCAAAGGCTTGATCTTTCGTAGTTAAGAAGTATATCCACATATATCTTGAGTAGTCGTTTACTAACAAGAATATGTATTTCTTTACAGATGGTGTTGGTGGTGTGATTGGTCTACATAAATCTAGCTTTTGCCTTTTTGGGGAATGGCGCTCTGCTATGTTTACTAATTAAACAGACGTCACATATTTGTGTTGTATGTTTAATGGTAGGTATTCCACGGACTAAATCCTTTTGAGCCATTGATTTTAGTGACTCGAAGTTGAGGTGTCCTAATCTTGCATGCCATAACCATGTATCGTCCTTTAAGTTTGCTAGAAGGCAGACAGGTGTTCCTATCCTTAGATTTGCCTTATATAGACGATTTCTCTGTCGTGTAACTTTCATGAAGATTTTGTTATCCATGTCATAAAGTCGTAATTCGTCGTCTTCCATTACTACTTTACAACCAATTTCGGTGAATTGTCCAAGGCTCAATAAATTGCTTTTTAAGTCAGGAATGTAATATACGTGTGATATGATTCTTTGTTTCTCATCATCACATTCTATTAAAATTGAACCTTTTCCTTTGATCTCTATATATGATCCATCTCCGAATCTTACTTTTCTAATGTTCTCTTATTCCAGTCATATGATTACTAGCTCCATTGTCGAAATACCATAGACTATCCATATTTGTCTCCTTATATCCTACATTTTCTTCATGTAGCGAGACCTCTTGCTCTTCAACCTCTATTATGGCCATTAATAAGGTCGGTTCCAAGTCTTCTACAACGAGATTAGATTGCTCGTTTGGTCTTGTCTTTAAGGGACAGTCAGGTGCAATGTGCCCTAATTTCTTGCGTTTGTAGCATTTTACTTTGCTAGTATTATAAGTTGATTTCTTGAAGTTATTTATCATAACTCCTATGAGAGGTTTCTCCATCTTTCCTCTCTTCCTTAAAGTTCTCATGATTTCTTCCTTGTGAGAATTTATGCCTTCCACGTCCACGTCCTCTAAAATATTTTCATTTATTCTCATGTCGTGTGAACATCAATTTTTCTTGATTATCCACTTGTTTGCCTTTCTTATACTTAATCCTTTCTTCATAAGTCTTAAGTCTACCAATTGCTTCTTCTAAAGTCATTTCATCTAGATCTGAGTATTGTTCTATTGACGCAACTATTTGCAGATACCTATCGGGTACGGCGTTTAATAGTTTACGTACTAGTGTTTCATCTTCCATTGTATGCCCTAAACTAGCTGCTTTGTTTATTAAGGTTGTTAGTTTTGTGGTGAAGGTATCAATGGTCTCGTCTTCCTTCATGTGTAGCAACTCAAATTTGGATTTGAGTGTTTAAAACCTTGCTTGTTGGACTCTTTCTTCTCCTATGTGTCTAGTTTTTAAGGCATCCCATATGGCTTTTACGGTTTTGTGTTTTTTGATTTGAAGCTGTTGTTCTTCTGGTAAGGCTTGATAAAGAAATGCGATAGCAGTTTTGTCTATTTTGTTGTCTGCTTAGGTTTTTTCATTGGGTTCTATCATTTCCCATAAACCGTTCGCTTCGAGGATAATTTGCATTCGAATTGCCCATAGTGAGTAATTCGAGGGTTTTAAAGTTGGACATTGGAATTGTGGTGTACTTGTAGTACCTACTTCCTTCTTCGAAGTATCTCCACTTTCTTTCGTCATATCTCTAGGATACTAAATAAAATCTCCCAAATAAAATTCCTAACACTAAGTGTGCCGAAATTGTGGTGAGTACTCTCGTTTCGTGCCTTAAAGGCTATCTATCTTAGCGGGACTAGTTTTTTTTCTTCCAAAAACTACCCTTGGGGATTTTATATTCTAAAATGAATAACCTAAGGTTAATTACTCCTTAAAAATTATTCTATCAATATAGTAGGTAGTAAAATTTCTCGACTACTATATTTCTATCTTCGGTTTTAGGCTAAGTTACTAATCTAGAATTAAGGGGTAACTTATGTCAATACTAAAACCTATAAATCTATATAAACTAAAATTTTATATAGAAAATGAAAAAAAGAAAAGTGGGGGGTGTGTTTTTTTAAAACCTTGTAGGGTTAAGAAACCCTGGTGCCCCTTTTCTTTTGTGTCCGCCTCTCTTATTTGTTTGGAGATCTTCTCCTTTGTGGAGTTCGTCTCTGTGAGGCCTTCTGCTTCTTCTCTTTTCGTCTGGTGGTTTTCTCCGCCGACTGAGATGGCGATCTTGGTCGCTCTTTTCCTTTGTGTTCTTAACCACGCCTTCCCTCGATTTATTTGATGCGAACTTTTAGGGTTTCGCGTTTATTTTGGGGATCTTGGTGAAAAAACCGCCATTTGATATGGGTTTTTTTTATTTAGATAACCACGAATGAACTGATGATTTTGAAGCGGGTTCGATTTATCGATTCTTCAAAAGGTGTGTTTCTTCCTTTTGATGCTTTTGATTCTTTCGTCCGTTTTTTTGTGATGACCTTTAGTTATCCAAATTTGTGGTTAATATCTTTGTTTCGAATCTGAAAAAAAAATGCCCTAACTCTTTGTTTTTCGGGGGTTATGATTTTTCGATTATTGTTTCTGGGTGAAACCCCTTCGTTGCTAGTGATTCAGAATCACTTGGTGGCGATTGATGGATTTGCCCAATCAAGAAAAACAGTTTATACTAAACACGAAAAATGATAGTTTTTTTTATTTTGTGTTCTTGTTTCGTTGTAAACTGTTTTCTGAAAATAATTGCTGCGTTTTTTTTCTTGATTCGAGATGAACACAACAGGTATATGATGATTTTGGTTTAGTCAACCAAAGGCTCTGATGCCAAATGTTGGATCGAATTATCTAACCTTTCTAATCAAAATATACCAAAATACAAAGTTTTATTAAACTTAATTTGTCATCATCTTTACAAGTATATAATCGAGTTCTATTTATAGAAATGAAGGGGTACGAATGAATTGACGCATCCCTTGGTGAAATAACTGTAAAACGGTTATGTAACCGCTTTTCTATAACTGCCATATTTGACAGCGGGTATGATTACCCATTGGGTTGGGTTTGACCCGATTTGACCCAATAGTGTGTCTGGTATCTTATCATTACAATACTTTTTTTATCATTTGTATTGGTTTAACGGCAACTGTAAATGATAATATGCTTTTTCACCGTCACATATCAGCTAAGATCACCACATTTGCATATTCGGTTGCATACAAGCTTAACTGATGTGCAACATGTAATTTTCAAATATAATATGTTCTGTATTTCTAAATCATTATTTGGATCCTGCTTGAATTATTTCTGCCAACTTTCCATGAAGTCTAGCTTCACTTATGTGGCGTGACTTGCTAAATGATTTGGCCTGTACTTTACTACAGAGTCCACATCTGCATGAAATTAAGTGATTAACGGTCACCAAATGTATGCATTATGCCATTATATAGAAGAAAAAATGTGACATGTCAGGAAACATATATAGGTTCCATGTGGGGATCTGACCTGATATTTCAAGGTGATCTTTGAACCCCTGGCTGCCTATTATTTTTTCTCTTTGCAACAGCAATCATGAAGTCCTAACAAGCAAACCCCATACAAGGGCCTAACTCAACTCTTAGTATGCGTAAAATGTAAAATCATCCTTTTATGGTCAAAACAATTAATGCAACATTGCTGAACAATTAATGAAACAAACTGTGAGAACACAAGCTTATCACAAGGTTACCATTGCAATCTACTGTTTTTCGTAAT
>BQNB010112627.1:11220-22111 GCA_026074375.1 Tanacetum coccineum | reverse complement strand
AAAAACCTTAAGGCCGTATGATCTCGAATTTTATTGACAATATTATACAAAGTATTAGTGAATATGCAGACATATATTACCTGCAAACAGGCTCCGCGATGGCAATTAAGAAATCATAAGCTTGTTTATACAAAGGTGAAAAGGTCTCTAGAAAGATGCGCCCATCTGCACAAGCCCATAATGGTCGATTGACATGATCGGGTTTAAGTTCCAATTTGGTGAAATCCCTCTTTTTTCCTTCTCCGTCACCTTAAAAATACAAAATAAATTCATTCTCATCTGTACAGGCCCATACAAACACGACCCACATAATATTACTAATAAGACAAAAAAAAGTACCATCTCGATCCTCTTCGCCAAAGTCTTCAGCGTAATATGCTTCCTCCTCCTCGTCATACGCTGGCTCCTGGATAATAACACACATACATACACCCTCATTAAGTCGGCACCTTACGAAATATCAAACTTGTCCAAGATACAGTTACATACCCAAATATAAGGTATCATCAGCTTAAGAATGCTCGCAAACATTCGTCCTCGATTTTTTAACTTAGAATTTCATTAAATCTGTTACCGTAACGTATTTGTTATACACATACCAATTCTTTCAATGAAAAGTTTCAGGGGTGTTTGTTAAAGCTTATTTTTTGGCTTATGAGCTTACTTGGTTCGTCTTATATTTCATAAGCCAGTTTCTGTGTTAAATTCGCATTTGGGAGCTAATAATGACTAAATTTGAGGGTGTTTGTTTAAGCTTATTTTTGGGCTTACGAGCTTATCTGGTTTCGGCTTATGTTTCATAAGCCTATACTTTCCGGCTTATATTGAAACTTATGAGGTTAATTATATAAATCCATAAGTTTCAAAATAAGCCGGAAAGTATAGGCTCCGAAACCAGATAAGGTTGTACGCTCAAAATAAGCTGAAACAAACACCCCAGCTGATAAGGTGAAAAATGAGGTAATGCAAATAAGGTGAAAAGGCCATATAAATAAGGTTAAAGATCCTAGTACTCGACAAACAGTTTGTCGAAAAACAGAAATGAAAACAAAAAGGTAACATGAGGTTGAATTAACAGTAATTAAAAGAATGACCTATATAATCATAATTCATAAAATATAATTAGAAGAAGAATAAGAATGAACCTTGGATTTGTGCTTTTTGCTAGGTCTACCACTTTTTTCACCTGTTATATATAAAAACAAACATTTATATTGACAATTATAAGTACTATAATTAGCGTTAAGAGAATGAATTAGAAATAATATATACCACCGTGGTGTCCCATGATCCGCTGGGTGATTAATTTTTGGATCGAATCAAAAATTAGTAATTATTAACAATAATTCACTTCAAAATTATTAGTGTAGTAATTTATTTGTGTGATGATGATCAACTACATACAACAAACACCAGCAGCAGGAGAGGAGGTTATATATATCCCTTTTTTTTCTAAATAAAACGGATCCACTTTCCTCCATGTCGGTTTGGACAACAGAAAACCTGACCGGACCGGACCGAACAAAACCATATCGAAACAAAAACAAATTTGGCTTAAAACACAGTCCAGGTTCAGGTCCGGTCTAACGGAGTATAATAGTCAGATATAGGGCTGAGCATAATAGACCGCGGACCGGACCAGACCAAGAAACTGAACCGGACCGAACATATTTTAGTCCGGTCCGAGGTCCATCCTTTTCATCATATTCGGTCTTCGGTCCGGTCCGGTTTGATTCGGTCTTGCACAAAACCGAAAATTGTGCTTTGTTGTACCATACCGGTCATTTTGGTTCGGTGTTTAGGACAAAGTCGGGTTTCAGTCCGATCCGGTCTGGTTTTCGGACCGTGATCAGCCCTAGATATGCGTAAGACCGGACCAAAGACCGAATATAAGAAAAAGGGAGGATCGAGGACAGAACCGAAGTATGTTTGATTTGATATGCGGTCTCTTATGTTCAACCCTAGTTTTGTCTCCCGCTAAAAGTAGATAAGGAAAATTCAATACATACTATATTACCGTTACTTGATATTCTTATTCTTACGAGTAAACGTCTCCGTCCCAGAATTATACTCCGGTCATTTACATTTGTATGTCCCAAAATAATATTCTAGTCAACCAATTAAAAAAGAGTTTAGTGAATGAGAATGATATTTGATTGGTTGAAGAGTATATCGGTCTTACTTTTTTTCTATGTAGGCGTATTTTGCTTAGGCTAGATGGTATGGTGGTGGGTTTGGCCAAACTCACCTAGGTGACTTTACAAGTCACGCGCGACTTGCCATCCCACCCTAAAAGTGACTTTTGCCACCTCAGTTTTGCTAAGTGAGTTTTGGGCACTTTTTGTGTCAATTAGGTGGGTTACTCACCTCACGGTGAGTTTTATTTTGTGGCCCCTTTCTTTTTAATTAATATATTTTATTTGGTTGTGAGTGTGTGTGGGTATTTAGTGGGATATATTTTATATATAAAGTGTGTATTTTAATGAAAGGTGAGTTTTAGTTGTAAGGTGAGTTCTCATTACGGTTGAAAGGTGAGTTTTATTTGAAGAGAGAAAGCTGATGCGACGCTGACATGTCAGGTGACTTTGTCACCACTATACCATCGAGCCTTAGGACCTTAACTTTGGGACAGAATGAGTATAAAGCAGTAATGAGTGTGTTTTTATTAAAGTATGTGGATAACTATTTTGAGATAGGAGTAATTAAGTGGGGATTAGTATCTTAGTTTTAACACGAGTAGTCATGTTCTCTAAAAAAAAGTTAGTAGGTTTTTATTTCCTAATTTAAAATGGGTCATTTATTTGTAGGGACAACTATCCCTCGTGTGAGATAACATGATTGGTGATGTTGAACTAACACGAGAAGATCTTTATTCATGTTTGGCACTTTTACTTTGTATAATTTTATGAATTTTTTTTAAGTAGAAGTGACAATTTTTTTAATAATTTTGGTTTAAATGAGTGCAAAAAGTGTTTTAGTAAATGTTACTCGTACAAACTCTTAAAAGATATTTTACTAATATACATATCTCTATCTCTACTACTTTATAAAGCATTTAGCCCATTCTAATTTTAGAAGTCTTAAAATTTTTAAATAAAAAACATTTCTTCTTTGGGAAAGCTTATGCATACACGTTTTTAAAACTTATAACTGAAAATTAAAATGTCTTTATTGTAATCAATTTCGTAATAGCTCAGTCCACTTCAACTTTTGTAACAGCCTATTAAGTAACATTAAATCCAATCCAGTGACATTTATATATATCCACAAACATACGAAACACACAAACACATGACCTCTCCATCGTCTCCATTGATATATATCCCCACAGTTACACTACCACCATACCTCTCCATCCCCACAGCTACACCACCACCACCGCACCTCTCCTCAACCACAGTTACACCATGACCACCGAAACGCTCCACCACCGAACCAAAACACCGCCGAAACCCACAAACCCAAACCCACCAAACTGGGTGTTTAAGTTTTGAGGTATGTGTTTACTTTTTCTTAAAAGCTCTATCACTATTAACCAAGTTTTGAAGCTTTTCTTTTATAGATCTATAGATTTTAGAGTTAAGTACATAGATCGTCCTTGTGGTTGTCCCAAAAATGCAGGTTTCGTCCTAAAAGTCCCAAATTTACACTCATCGTCCCTGTAGTTGTCCATTTTGAGTTGACTGGTCCTTTGATCGTAACTCCATCCAAAATTTCATTAAGTTTCTCTTTCGTCATGGGTATTTTTGTCACTTCATAGCAAAAAGTTAACCCCAGAGACCAACCATGCAACATCATCAATAATAGAATATTAAACTTTCACCACCACCCACCACCCTCACCACCACCGGAATTTTTAATAATGATCTAACTGAAGTTGCCAGGATATGGAAATGGTGTTATGGATGACAAATTTGTAAAGCAGAGCAAATAAATCATAGTGCTTAAAATATATGAAGTGACATTAAAATTATAATAGCGTAGGAAGAGATAGGATATACAAAGTAAAATAAATGGTAGAATACATGATAACTTATACACATGAAGTTTATGGTACATACCGGCTGCACGATTTATCTTCATGGAGTAAACTTTCTCTTTCAATTCAAGGTGTCGTTGCAACTATAATATTGTTTTCCCCGCCTTAGTATGAACAACATGTTAGGTATACTATTCCCATGCTTCTAATAAAATTTTAAACATAAACAATCAGTATTTGTCGATGTCTCAAACATAGAAGCTTTCTCTACAGGCTGCTATATTGTAGCTGAGTATTACATGATCAGTTGATCACTCTCAGAATCGCACATCCAAACACCCATTAAGAACAATAGGTATTATACTATCTAACGTTTGTTGTAGTGTTTACCCTCACATCTTCAACAGTAACATTTTTTATTATAAAAGAATTAGTTTTTAAATCGAGTGAACAGTAACACTTAATTAATATAATACTGCTTAGTCATTTTTCCAGACACGTGCCTTTCCCACCCACAAAAACACATGTCACCGCCTCATTATCTCTTCATCTCTTTCGATGCCTCATCACACACACCAAAACTCCAGAACAATCGCTCATTTTTTCCATCTCACCAATCCAATTAAAGTGATACAACAATATTCATCAAACCACAAGCAGATTTACTCAATTTTCTACAAGCTGGAAAAGCCACTTCCCCACTTGAGTTGGTGTGATTCGAATGGTACAAGGTTTATACCATTTTTGAGTGTTTAATTTTTTACTTTTTTGTGATTTTGGTGTATTGACTAAACTGATGTTTTGTTTTATCGATTTAGGGGTTTCACGAGACGCTTAACACACACGCCCTCCCAGTCTCTTCTTCCCCACCGTTCCAAACCACCAAAGTTGTGAGGTAGGCACTAACTTTAATTTTTATCCAATATTAATTTACAAGCTTCTATTTTATTTTGAAAATTTTAAGGTTTTCTAATTTATATAATTATATGTAATGCAACCCGTGGTTGTCTGATATGTAAGTTTAGCTATAGAGTCATAATAAGGTGGTGTTCGTTTCGGCTTATATAGCCGGTTTATGGCTTATTTGGCTTTGAGCTTATGTTTCTTAAGCTTACTTTTTGTGGCTTATTTTTGAAACTTTTTAGCTTACATAAGTTTGTTATGATTCAAGACACAAAAATACGTTTTTTGGTTATTTTAGTTGCCTTTTATAATAAGCGTTTTGAAGCAAGTTACTTTTTTTTTAAAAATTTAGTGCATAAGTGCTTATTTGCTTATTTACACATCTATATGATTCTTGATAAAAGGGTACCGACAAGTTAATGCTTTATGCAATTTCATGTTGTTTTTTGTAAAAGAAATTGGTTGCGCACCAAATGTTTGATGAAATGTGTAAGTGAAAATTGTAGTAACGGTTTTGGTTTCTTCTTCTTTTTAGTTGGTGGAAGTATTTATAGAGGATGGAAAATAAAGAGGATTAAAAAAAATAAAATGAAAAACTCAAATAAACTATGAATTAAATAAAACTAAACAATAATAAACAATAAGAAGTAAAAAAACACCTTACATATCAACATATGCTAACAGATTAACCAACACTTTGATCAAACACATGCAAGCAACCCTAAAATCTTAAACGTACTTACACGCCTACAAAAAAATATGCAGATTTGGTGTGTATGTCTCTGTGTGTGTGCATGGGCGGAGACAAAGGGGGGGCCCAAGAGGCAAGTGCCCCCTTAGCGAAAAAAATTGTAGTGTAAATTTTTGAAAATATCCGGTTTTTTTCGTAATTTGCCCCTCTTAAGAATCATTTTGTAGTGTAGTTATTAAAAAATATCAAAGTGTGCCCCCTCGAGCCAAACTTTCTGGCTCCGCCCCTGTGTGTGTGTATGTTTGATGAATCTTGGTGTGTGTGTTTGATGATAGATCTTGAAGAGAAGCTTCAGGAAGAAAATGGAGAGGAAGTTGTGTGATTCTGTGTGTTAATCGTGTTGGTGTAAGTGTTAATGAGAAATTTTTAATGATATTTCAATGTAGCAAATATTGTTCATTACATCACAATTTATTGTAGCAGTATTTTTTTATTAGTAATGTGTATGTTTAGTGTGTTATCAAATGTGCCTCCTCGTGAATGGTTTTTTAATAATATCTAATACCATTTCATTGTAAGTATGTAAGGGAACCTTTAACGAGAAGTTAGATGAAAGTAAAAAAAGGCATGAAACGAGGAATCTTGATGGAGATTTTTCAACAACGTGTATTTGTTTTGAATATTGTTCGCCAAATTATTTCTTAACAACATTATTGTTGATTATCCGACATTCGGTAAAATATTTAGTTGTTATCCTATAGTTTGGTATTTTTTGCGGCGGATTATTTTAAAGTGCGTGTATTTGTTGGCTAAAGAAAGACTAAAAAGATTCCTACGTGAACTGGTTCATCAGTTTGGTTAGTTCGTCGGCATAAATCTACTATATGTTTCTTTTAATTCCAGGTTAAAAAACTCTAATTTTTTTCTTAGCTAAACTCAGTTAATACATGCATAAACTAAAATAAACTGCAAATTAAAGTCAGTCTCATATTTACATACTATGTTTAATTTATGGTATCCATCTACAATATTCCCAGTTTATCACACCGCTCTCATAACTATACCAGCACATGATACCACGCACATCGAACATATTTATAAATCAAAGTAAAGAACCATAATTACAACAAAAATGAAACTGAAGGTGTTTCTTTTTTAATAAATAAAAAGAAGTTGTTGAAAAGAACCAGTTACAGGCGATTACGTACGCATTAATAGGCCAAAAAGCTGAAAACACTCAGGAAGCGTTGAGGGTTCTCGATATTATCTCAGGGTTATACGTAACGAAGACTAAGATTTTATCGATCACGTTAACACTTGAGTGTTTTCACATTCTGGACCTCTTAAAACTTACAGAATCGTTGGTTTTTTTCAACAAATATAAAACTCATGATTCTCAATTGTCTCGTTTGTAATGTTAATTCTCGATCAACGTATTTGTGTTTAAAGTATCAGTTGGTAAACCATAAAATGAAAGAATCTTCGCTTTATAGATTACCAGTCGATGCTCTGCACACGAATATGTTGATTGATAATCAACATTACAAATGAGACATTTGAGACTCATGAGTTTCTATGTGGCCATCTCTTTATGTTTAGTTATCTACATCTTTATTTCAAGATTGTTGGCCTTACATTCAGTTCCTTATTTGTCCATAAGGCTATCGGTAATGGGGATTCTTTCAGCAACTCAACTCCACTTAAAGTCTTAAACTCGTATGTTTTCAATCTTAGCCCCAAAAAGAATGCACGACACACTATCCATATCGTTTTCTACATTTTTTTTTCTCTTGACCTTAATTGGCAATAAACACATATATTAATCTGACCCAAGGCCTTTGGCCTAAGTGTATGTGAGTTTTCCAACAACCTACCTAGTGGATTATGTTCCAACGCGTGGAGGCATTTATGAGATTTATTGTGAGATAAGTGATATAAAGTGTGAAAAATTGTCATTCTAAAAAAAGGATACATTTTTTTTGGAATGGCAATTTATGGCTACATGGCCCCTAGCCCAGAAGGCGTAGCGAGCCCACACAACCAAGTTGGGTCCAGCCCAGAAGGCAATGGCACCCTTCCCTTTACACACGCGGGAGGAAACCCCTATCGCCCTAGACAAGACTCGAACATGAGACCTTGCCTAGGAGGGTAAAACCTCCATACCATTGGACCAAATGCCCGTTAGTTGAAGATAAAAGCTTATCTTTATTAAACCGATAAACACCAAGTAATAAACTAATAACACCAAGTTCTTTAGTATCTTGTTGAAGCTAGACGATTCAATCCAAATCTCACTGTTGACAATTCAATCCAAATCTCACTGTTTCATTTAAGAATTAATGTTCGGTCAACATCACATGCGTGGATTCTTCAAGATCTAATGGTAGGATAGAATCGTTGATTGGGTGAGAATTTTTATGGGTATTTTTCTTATTTCCGGGGTTTGAAAACTATTCAAGAGAGTCAAAAAGATATGTTGTTTAATTATAACGACATCAATGCAATTTCTCATCAATCAGGCAACACATAATCTTGTTTCATTGCAAATACCTTTAGATTCATCGATATATAGTATAAACAATATTAAACAATCTTTATCAATGGCGGCGGCGATCAAAATCCTCTCCAAAACATCCGATCTAATCCCCTTCATCCTTGGTGTTTGAATTCGTTATAACCCCTGAAATTGGGATCATTCAATTATTTGATGATTCTCATATCGAGTGTGTTAGGCGATTTTCTCATCCTGGGATCTTAGGGTTTAGATTTGGTTGTCCTCCCTTAATTTTTTTCCATTTCCGTTTTCTTTATTTCATTTTCCGCTTTTAGCCATGGGGTCTCGTTTCCAGAACTCCCTTCAATCCAATTTTGACCAAACTGCCAAGATATCAAAGTCGGTGTTCATATCTAACTTTCCTGATGATTGCTCAAGTAGGGATCTTTGGAAGGTGTGTAGTGGGTATGGCACCGTGGTCGATGTGTTCATTCCTAACAAGAGATCTAAAGCAGGGAAGCGTTTCGCTTTTGTTCGTTTCATCAAAGTTCTCAATTTTGATCGTCTTATTGAGAATCTCAAAACTATTTGGATTGGTCGTTTTCACTTATCCGCTAATCCTGCTCGGTTTGAAAGGCCTAAAGCCCCTATCCCTCAGAAAGAGATGTCGGCGCCCTCTGGTATTGCATCAGGTCTTAAGCAGCCTATTGCCCAGCATCAAGGTGGACCTAAAGGGACTAATTTTGCAGCTATTTTGAAACCGTCTTTGGTTTTAGACGATTCTTGCCTAGTGAACAGGGATCTCACGAATTGTGTCATGGGTGAAGTTCTCCAATTTTCTTCCATTAATAACTTGCAGGTGCTCTTGTTTAATGAGGGTTTTCATAACACTCGCATTGTCTATCTAGGAGGGTTGTGGGTTATGATTGAGCTGAATTCTTCTAAGTCTAAATTGAAATTCATGGAACATGTTGGGGTAGCTTCGTGGTTTCGCAGCCTTTGTAATGCGCAATCTGATTTTGCGGCTAAAGAGCGGATAGTTTGGGTCGACATTGAAGGAGTTCCCTTAAACGCTTGGTCTCGTTCAACTTTTCAAAAGATTGGGTCTAAATGGGGAGAATTAGTTGTACTAGAAGACGGGTATGAGGACCTTTTTGCAAGGAAACGTATTTGTATTATGACCAGCCATACGGAGAACATCCTGGAAAGTTTCAAGCTTATCGTAAAAGGGAAGGTTTTTTGGGCTCGTGCCAAGGAACTTTTTGTTTGGTCCCCATCTTTCAAAGAAGTTCCTGAGCAAGAGTTGTGTTCGGATGACGAGTCCATTAAGGCTAACGAAGAGGCTAATAATCTGAATCTCGGCGACGAGAATGATAGTGAAGTGGTTTCGGACACATATTTTGGTGATAATGGTGAAGATCAGGGTGTCGAGCATCATCATGGTGAACCTTCTAAAGTTAAGGAGGTTTCGGCTGATCCCTTCAATATTTACGGCTTGCTTGACAAACGTAATAACGAAGCAAGAACAACGGATTCGTCAACCAGTATCCCTTATCCTCCGGGTTTCACTCCTGCCAATGATATTCCAACTTGTAATCAAGATAGCCCTGATGTTGCATCTGTTCGACCTACTAGTAAGTCGGCAAGGAGAAATTCGTCACCATGTCAGTCAATTGGTCTTAGTTCGAGAGTTATGGAGGACACGGTACCAGCAGACGTGTATTCATCTCCTGTTGGGAGCAAGCCTATTCATGGTTCGCATAAGGGAGGTTCTCTGTTGGAAGTTCTTGACGGCATGATTAAGGTAGGTCAGACTATGGGATTCTCTATGGACGGTTGCCTAAAAGATATGGAGATTATTATTGGTTCGCAAGGAGATCGTGAGGGTTTCCAATGAATTGTTTGTCTTTAAATATCCAAGGCCTGGGATCCAAGGCTAAAAAGGAATGGATCAGGGAGTTGAATTATAAACATAAGGTGAGTTTCTTGACTTTACAAGAAACTAAAATGGAAAACATTTCTGCTATGGAGGCTAAAATTTTATGGGGTAATAGTAGTTTTGATCATGTTTTTAGTGAGGCCCTTGGTAATTCAGGGGGTATTTTATGTTTATGGGATCCGCTTATGTTTCGTAAAGATCAACATATTATCTCTGATAACTTTGTTGTTTTATATGGGACTTGGGTTCCAAATAACACCAAGTTGCTCATTGTATCTGTGTATGCCCCTCAATCCGCTACTGATAAACGTCTCTTGTGGAGTTATATTACGGGTCTTTTATCTCGGTGGAATGGAGAGGTTTTGGTTACGGGAGATTTTAATGAAGTCCGTTTCGAGAGAGAAAGGCTGGGTTCTGTTTTTAATGTGCATGGGGCTAACGAGTTCAATAGCTTTATTTCCAACGCGGGGCTTGTGGAGATTCAGTTGGAAGGTTATTCGTTCACTTGGTCTCATCCGTCGGCTGCAAAAATGAGTAAGTTGGATCGGTTCTTGGTTTCGGAAGGTTTTCTTTCTTTATTTCCGCATATTTCAGCTTTATGTCTTGATAAGAATCTGTCGGATCACCGACCGATTTTGCTTCGTGAGATGGTTACAGATTATGGTGCAACCCCCTTTAGGTTGTATCATTCTTGGTTTTCCTTCCATGGGTTTGACGATATGGTCAGGACTGCTTGGAATTCATTTGTTCTTGAGGATTCTAATGGTATGGTCCGGTTCAAAAAGAAATTGCAAATGCTGAAAAAGGAAATTCGATCATGGGTGGCTGTTCATAAACGAAAACAGTCGGGAAGGTTAATTGATATTCAAGAGAAATTAAGTGGTA
>BQNB010112625.1:0-22112 GCA_026074375.1 Tanacetum coccineum | reverse complement strand
GTAGACGACAAAGTCATTGTTTCCTTCTGGTAATGCTAAGATTGGAGCTTCACATAATTTTTATTTTAGCAGCTGAAAAGCTAACTCTTGGTTTTCTCCCCAGATATACTTCTTGTTTTTCTGGGTTAATTCTGTTAAAGACTTTGCAATCTTTGAAAAATCTTTGATAAATCTCCGATAGTAGCCAGCGAGTTCTAAGAATTAGCGTATTTCTATGGGTGTAGAGTAGGGGATGCCCAATTCTTAACTGCTTCAATCTTGGCGGGGTCAACGTGAATTCCTTGACTATCAATTATGTGCCTAAGAAATTGCACGATACTGATCCAGAAATCACATTTGGAGAACTTGGCATACAATTTCTCCTTTCTGAGTAATTCCAAGATTATTCTCAGGTGATTTGCATGTTCTTATTTATTATGAGAGTAGATAAGAATATCATTAATGAACACTATCACAAATTTATCCAAGTATGGTTTACACACACGGTTCATGAGATCCATGGATACAGCAGGCGCGTTAGTTAAACCAAATGGCATCACTTGGAATTCATAGTTTCTGTAACGCATTCTGAAAGCAGTCTTGGAAATATCTTCATCCCTAACTCTTAGTTGTTGATAGCCTGATCTTAAGTCAATTTTTGAGTAAACACTTGAACCTTGAAGCTGGTCGAACAAGTCATCGATCCTGGATAATGGGTAACGATTCTTTATGGTGAGTTTATTCAGCTCTCGGTAATCGATACACATTCTGAAAGATCCGTCTTTCTTTTTAACAAATAAGACAGGAGCTCCCCAAGGCGAAGTACTTGGTCGGATAAAACCTCGATCTGCTAACTCTTGTAGTTGATCAGATAGTTCCTACATTTTTGAAGGAGCTAATCTGTAAGATGCTCGAGCTACTGGTGCCGCTCCTGGAATTAAATTGATTTGGAATTCTACTTGGCGAACTGGAGGGAGGCCAGGTAGATCTTCGGGAAAAACTTCTAGAAATTCTCTGACTACTGGTATATCTTCCAATCGTTTCTCGGCTGACTTCTTTTCCATTACTTGAGCTACGAAAACTTGATATCCCCTGGATATATATCTTTTGGTTTTAATACAAGATATGAGGCTTAGTCGGGTTTTACTTCGATCACCTCGGATGATCAAAGTTTCACCGTCGATTGGGATGTGGACGACTTTCTCGTCACAGATAATTCTAGCATGATACTTGGATAACCAATCCATACCAATGATGATGACAAAACTATCGAGCTTAATCGGCATGAGATCAATTTCGAAAGGTTAGTTTAGCAAGATGAGGGTGCAACCCTGGATAACGGTATTAGTGCCTACTCAGTTTCCATTGGCCATTTCAATGTCGTAGGTAGTGTCTATTGTAATTGGTGGGATATTAAGCTTAGAAGCAAGAGATATGGATACAAAACTTTTATCGGCTCCTGAATCAAATAATACTTTAGCTAGATGTTGGTTTAGAAGGAACGTACCCGTGACTACATTCGGGTCTTGGTGAGCGTTTTTGTTCTTCAGCGAGTATGCTCTTTCATGGGCATTGTTGTTTGCTTTTGGGCACTGGTTTCTGTAATGCCCTTTTTCTCCACAAGAATGAGAAGTTATGGATATTGGTTGCAGGTTGCTTCCAGTGGCTGGCCTTTTGTTTTTGCAGTTCCTGGTTAGATGACCCACCTTGTTACAAGTCTGACACTTGACAGTACAAGGTCCTGTGTGATGCAGGGTACATTTCTTACACAAGGGAAAGCTTCTAGTATACCTACTATTTTCAGTTGGGGTGACAGCATAAGCCCTGAAGGTTTCTTGTCTTCTATTCTGCTGTTGTTGGTGATCATTGGTGCGGTTGTTATTGTTGTTGTGGCGGTTGTTTTGGTAGTTGTTATTGTTGAAGGTTCTCCTATCATCAAACTTTTGTTTGTGATCATTGGTTCCTTGCACAGAATTGTGCTTTGTTACTTGATCCATTAACCTCTGGTTTATGGTAATGGCTTTCTCCAAAGTTTGAGGCTTTGAAGCGGTAACATTTCCTTCAATACTTTTGGGTAATCCCCCGATGAAGACTTCCATGAGTTTCTCATAATTTGGCATCATAATTGGGCATAAGACTGCCAATTCCTTGAATCTTCTAACGTAAGTATTGAGATCATTTCCTTCTACAGTCAGATTATAAAATTCATCTTCCATTTTCTTGACCTCAGTTCGAGGACAATACTTCTTTATTAAGAGCTTTTTAAATTCATACCAGGTGATCTTGTAGGCTTTCTCTATTCCATTAGGTTGGGCAAATGAATTCCACCAGGATAAAGCTTCTTATGTTAGAGTACCAGTAGCAAACTTCACTTTGCAATCCTCGTTGCAGTTGCTACGGGAAAATACCAATTCAGTTCGTTCAAACCAGCGGATGAGGCCAACAACGCCTTCTGTACCTTTGAAATTGAAAGGTTGATAGCTCATAAACTCTTTGTAGCTACATTTTCTTCCTACAGGAGCTTCTCTTGGTCCGGTGTTCCTATTGGTATTGTTAGTATTTGCCATGGTTGCAGCTTGTGCTTCCAGAGCTGCAGCAACACTATCAGCAACTAGTTTTCTGATGGCGGCCTGAGTCATGGCTGGTGCTGCAAATGTTGATGTCCTCTTAGGAGCCATTCTATCAACGTTTACAAGACAACATATAATGATAGTCATATCACAAGTCATCGTATAAAAATCAAAAATTCATACTTAGTGATATTGAATTTATTTGACATATCATTGTATGAATTCTCATTTTGATGCATGTTTTAACAAGGAAATACACATCCTTTGATTTTACATTATAGGTTATAACGGAAAATTTGGGAATCGACACACTAACAAGCATTTAACTCATTAGGTTTCTCGGAGAATGGTTTACTTCTCAGTGGTTGTGGTATGATACCATGACCATTATGGATCATACCGTACATGAGTAATCGTAATACAGGAAATAGGATAGACAACCATGACATATATAAATCGGTATCATAAAACAGCGAGGTATAATGGAATCACCATTTTATTAAGTCATAAACAACTTGTCTTACATATTTTACATAGTCAAAATTTGACAAGTGTCATTATTTATGCCACACATCCAGCGGTATCATAAATAGCGAAGTATAATGGAATCACCACTGTATTAAGTTAAAAACAACTTGTCTTACATATTTTACATAGTCAAAATTTGACAAGTGTCATTATTTATGCCACACATCCAGTGGTTGGATTCTAACAAAAGTTGTACATGATAAGGATCTAGTCTAGTAGTCTGGTGGTGGTGGTCCTCCCTTGTGGTTCTTGAGCTTATGGATCTTGTTTAAAAGATTCTTCATATATGATCGGTGTCAAACCTGAATATCCTTGATGAGTATCTCTAAAGTAGAATTCTGACGCGAGCAAGAACAATCTCGTCGTCATGCCTTATTTTCTCTCTTTGAAATCCAGCAATCTGAGCACGGGCTTCATGAAGTTCGGTTTTTAGTTGATCAAAATCTTGTTGTATGATTACTCGACCGTTACCAAGACCTTCTACCTTATCTTCTATGTGCTCAATGCGCTCAAGAGGGAGCTCATCTAAGTGATTTAAAATAGTCTTGACTTGTTCCTCATGACGTTCTAGATGCGTCTTATGAGAACTTTCTCCAATCTCAAATACTTGAGGTAGAGCAAATGTATAGGAGGATGATCGAGAACGGACTCGTTTCTTAGGTGGTAAAATCTCCTTGGGAAGAAAGAAATCTCGGGAATTAAACATTGATGATAGTGGTAACACAGGAGATGGAGGTAAAACAGTTAGTGGAGCAATAGGAGCTTGTGGTAGTGAAATAGGTGATTTATTACTAGTAGCATTATATGCTTGCATGACCTTCATATATGGATCATCGTGAAAAGGTGAGATGGCTAGTGAGGCCAAAAGATACTTAGATAAATCATCTGAAGGATTAGGAGAGGTGTTTTCCGGTGAGGCTGGGGAATAGTCCGGTGAAGTCGAAGTATAGTCAGGAGTGTTTGTAGAGGAAAAGGCATCCTCAACATCGAAATCAGATGGGACGATAATAGGGTAGATATAGTCGGAAGTGTTTGAAGACATATTTTTGAAATAACCCAATGGAAATAACATAAGTTATTTATATTTAATATAATAGGTATGTATCATTTACATACTGATATGTGTGAAAACACATATCCGTTTTATATCAATAATAACCCATAAAAGACAAAATTGTGCTTAAAATACTTGTATATTGCTTGTTTTGTCTTTGTGATTGTGTAGGTACGGATATTGAAAAAATCACAAGAAAACGGTCAAAGCCGGACAATCATGGACACGGGAAAGGAAAGAGAATACAAGAGCCGGGAGAATGCTAGCAAAGGTCAACAAAAGTCAACCCTTGGTCAACAAAAGTCAACTCTCAAAAAGAATAACCCAAAAATACCAAATCAGTCCCTCAAAATTAGCAAATTTGAAAAAATGGTCCCCTAAGCTCTAACGGTGTTAACTCTTCTATGTAAAAAGTTAACACCCGTTATCTATTAACCAAGCCCGTGTCCCATTAAAATAAGCCATGGCCCAATCCCCTAACCTGTGGCCCAAGTCAAAATAACCAAGCCTAAAATCTCTCAGTCAAACTTTCAAGTCGTCTAATTATGTGGTAAAATTGTGAAACGTATACATTATATGGAAATCAGTATTATTGCCCTAAGGCTCTTGCAACCAAACATTAACATCCAAAGTCCAATTAACGACTTGAAGGACAATTATCTGTAAGGAAAGGTAACTTGCAAAAGTTATCTTGGTTCTCAATATATAGGGGGTTTGGTTACCCCATTGTACGGGTACACCGCAACGTGAGGTTGTCACTCCAATAGATATATTCTTAATATTACGTTTATCTCGCAAGTGACTAATGGTTCATGATTAAGAAATATTGGCAGTGAAAGCAAACTTGGCAATAATATATCAGGATAGCATACAGTTGGAAAACACTTGTATTCATGGTTCTTATAGCTATGTATATCCCCCACAGGACTTTACGGAAAAATCATGTAAAGGTGGGACTATGAAAGACTCACATCTAACAGGGAGATCTGAATGGATGGCTAAAAGTGACTCAATTGGAAATAACGGCCTTGTCATGTGCAACATGGTGGTAATATTGTCAAGTATTAGTGTCTGATCGTGATAATCAGATAATACTTTATTCTATTAATAGTTGATGTAAATAATAATTTGGGTATATGTAAGTTATGGAAATAGTCGGTACACTCGTCAGGGTCTATACATAATTCAGAAGGTCATGTAGTAAACGTTGAAGAGCCACTAGACACTTTAAAATTGGTAAATCTAGCTATAAACTCGTGTCAAATTTGCTATACCCAATGAAAACCCTCACATAAAAATTCCCTATTAACGTGGTAAGTTATAGATTAAATGGATAAGATTGTTTAAGTTTCTTTTATAGCTAGAAAATGGTATATGATGAAATTATGTTTATATTTATAATTTAAAACATATTGTTTTATAGCGTTATCACGCAATTCGATCGAATGAGATGTTAACGACAAAATGTGTGCGGTTTTATAATAATCAAGTGTTATAATGTATTTAAATTATTTTTTATAATTAATATGCAATTATTACTTATATACTTTAAGACATGTAAAAAGGACAATATATACCTTGTTTATAATATATATATATTTATATATATATATATTCTAGTATATATATATATATATATATCTTATATACTATTATTATTTTAATATATATATATATTTATATTACAAAGTTATCCTTTTATTATAACTTTTATAAATCTTTTAAACCCTTAGAACTTATAAAGATGGCAGAACAGCCCCGTTGGTGTTATAACTTTAGGATAATTACATTTTCAGTACCTCTAGTTATATGTTTCAAGAATTTACATTATATACCCCTTTGCATGAAACCATTTGCGAATTAAGTCCAAAAACCATAATATTGATATTTTTGTATTTATAAATTCAATTTTACAGGTTATAGCTTATTACTTATAAGCTAAAATAAGTAACTTTTACGAGCTTAAAGCTTATGAAAAGAGCTTATGAGCTTAAAAATCCAAAACGGGTTTGTTTGGTTTAATATAATAGGATTAATCCCAATGGCGTTTAAAGCGCATTTAGGATTGGTTTTAAGTTTATAAAATGTTAAATGAGGCTTATTTGCATAGTCTAATTAAATCAGTTGTGCTTTTAGCTTATTAGGTACATGGAAAATGGCTTTTTTGGTTTTAGTGTGGTTTAGGCATGGTTTGGTTTAGGAAAACCAAATGAATGATTTAGCTTGTTCAAATGATAAAATCTCAAGCTTATACATGACTCTTAATATATGTGATAAGAGCTTTTTGAATAAATTGATAAAGCCTTAATAGAGCTTATATTAGATCAAACGTTTCAAATTCATTCTGAGTCAAAACAACTCGAAAACTTAAGATATGAATCAAGAATCCTTTTCTTCTTATTATCAAAAACGACGCACTAAATCACGTTTTCACAACTCGGGCTCTAAAGCAATTTGATGAAAAACGAAATCCCGAGCAACTTTTTTGAATTATCACATTCACGAAATAAAACATTTAATGAATTAGTTAATATTTTATCCAATAGCGTTTATCTAAAAACGCGAACGTTGAAATTAAAGTTTCATTTTTACGGACACAGCTTACTCGCGACACCCAGTGGTACCAAATAAATAATAATGATTTAAATATATTTTATAAAAATAATTATAAAATACAAGTCGAGTGAATACTCATTTTATAGGAAAAATCATTTGGAACGCAATGACGCAACTCTCGTGTTTTAATTCAATAATTAATTAGCTTAAACGAGCCCCGAACCAATATTTTACAAAAGTTACACTTTCAGTCCCTGTGATAGTAATTATAAAATTTACCCTATGCTAATAAACACTTGTCATTATTTTTTTGAAAACCTTATAAGTATACATATGAAGAGATTAGGGTTCTCATTTTTCCCTAGCCTCCATCTCTTTCTCTCTCAATTTCCCGGCCATCCCACCCCCGACTAATGCCACTGACGCCACCAACACACCATCATCTCCTCCATCCACGCACCATCCTCACTTCTACAGCCCCGACAACCGACACCAAGATCACCACATCACCACCATCTATATCATCATCATCATAACATCACAGCCACCATCACCACAGCCGCACCACCTCACCATCTCCACCCCCACGTCACAGCCGCG
Organism: Tanacetum coccineum; assembly: GCA_026074375.1. Classification (NCBI taxonomy): domain Eukaryota; kingdom Viridiplantae; phylum Streptophyta; class Magnoliopsida; order Asterales; family Asteraceae; genus Tanacetum; species Tanacetum coccineum. The sequence continues at coordinate 14,825 of BQNB010112625.1, read as the reverse complement.
ACGCCACCACCAAGAAGGGTGTGTTTGGCTGCTGGTTTTATAACCCATTCGGGGTGTTTGGTTTTACAGAAACGCAGCAAGGGGCGTTTAGATATAAGGTCTAGCAGCAAGGGTGTGTTTGGAGGTTATAAAGGGTGCGTCCGGTTTGGTTTCCAGCGAGCAAAGGCACGTTTGGTTTTGATAAACACAGTTGGGGTGTGTTTGTTTTAGTTATAACAGCAGTTAGGGATGCGTTGGGCTGTTGTGGAGATTAGGGTGCGTTCGGGTTTAAAACCACAACCAAGGGTGCGTTGGTTTTTGCGTTTCATCAGACGAAGGGTGCGTTGGGTTTGTTTATTCACCAGTAGAGTGCGTTTGGCTGTGCTAAAAAGCACATTAGGGTGCGTTTGGGATAGCCGCGAACAGCCAAGGGCTATTTGGGTTAGGGTAAAACGACCCAAACGGGTGTTTGTTTCTGGGACAGCCCATATAGGGCTGTTTGGTTCAGCCTTCGGGTGCGTTTGGAATTGTGGTCAACAGCCATAAGGGGTGTTTGAAGCTGGGTTTAACAACATAGGTTGCGAGTGGTTTATATAAATCGATTGATAAAATTTTTAAGATTTTATAAATATTAAAACCGGATCTAAATGGTGGAAATGGTTAAGTAAATACTTTATTTATTATCTTCACTTTTGCAATTATAATAACCTTAAGGGGTGTGTTTGGGTTTGCAACACAAATAGATTGAAAAAGGATTAGTTATATAAATTTTAAGGTTGTTAGTTTGTAATATTTCAATAACCGGATAAACAAACGGAAACTATACTTTTACAAATGGGATAAATATTCTAGCAACTCATCGAGGAAACAATATATTAAATTATAAAATAATCTTATATTTTATAATTAGCAACTAGAAAATAACATCATAACTATTGTAAGAGTTTTAAAAACGTCGTTTAACATAATTTGCAGATTTAAAACGTGTGTTCATTTTTATAAAGAAACTTTCCATTAAATCATTTGGGGATATCCGGGAACGTGTCGAATTATTTAGTTTCTTTAATTTTTATTATTTTTCTTATATAATACTTGGAAAGTATTATATAATTAAACCATTTTAGTTTAATTGTCATCTTTTAGGGAACACACATGTTGTGTATCATATACGCTTCGAGTTATCCTTTTGGGTGGGTATCTTAATATATAATTTACGATAGGAATTATATATTTGGTCATTTATCATTATGTAATATATACGGAATATATTACACACCTTGCGTTACTTTTTGATTTATTTATTTAACCAACCACCAAACTATTACAACTTTAAATCTAAATCTTTTATCAACGTGTCACGTTGACGTGCTCATTCATCGGAAAACCAAGTACATCATCCTAGGCTAGTGGGTCTTAGCCGTTAAGATAAACCGCAACTTCTTGGTCGAGCCGTTTCTGTTTCCGTTTCGACTTGTACTCAATGTGTACATTCCCGCCAATCGTTCGTCATCATCGATGTGAGTTTATAGCCCCTCTTTCACTTGTTTTACATTTACTTTACAAATCTCGGGGGAGAATACATGCTCAATACAACTTGTTTACATATTCGTTTACAATATCTTTTACATACTATTCTACACACTTGGTTTACCTACTTGATTTTGCAATTCATTACAAACATAATTACATGGTTGATTACAAACTTGGTTTCATACTTTGTCACATACTCATATGCATACACGTTTACGAAATTGTTTACATACTCATTACAAACTCAATTACGTGATTTATATCACACTCTTTTCTACTTATGGATTTAAGTACTCAAAGCTATTTACGAATACAATGGTTACTTTTACTTTGGACACAAGTACTTTATGTGAGAATTTCCCTTTTTACGTGGTTTGCCTAAGTTACTCTATTGCCATGAAGTCCCCCTATCATGAACCGTTAATTTCTTGACCGGAGGACCGGTTGAGGGAGCGCGAATGCTGTGAATAGATCTATTGGGAATGAACTCCCCCGTCCGGGTAGATAACAACGCACTACCATGTACACGGACGCATTACATTTGAGGAAACTAGGTGCTAGGCAATGCACCTACCGGGGCACTAACTTATAGCAACGTATACTTAAGGTTTCGGTGTCATGAGCTTAGCGCAACAGTAGATGTTATCTATGTGGTACTGTATTTGTTATAGTAGACCCATACATTTTGAAAAATCAACGATCTCACTGTCCATACTACTTATTGAACATTACTAATTTCTGAACACTTTTCATTATATTGCGGTGAAGCAATAAACACTAAACTCTTTTGGTTCTACATTTACTCTTACACTTTTGGCGATTATTATAAGGATTGAAATGGTCATGCATACTTTATAAATCTTTGGATTCCAACATTTACATTTATACTTACAAAACTCTATGAACTCACCAACTTTAATGTTGACACTTTTAAGCATGTTTTTCTCAGGTGAATTAGATGCTTGGATTATTTGATGTGCATTGGAGTCTTTACATTCAAGTTTTTCATGGTGATGCAATTATGGGACAACTATTATTTTGATTTCAGAAAATCAACGAGATTGTTTTACAAACGACACATTTAGAGGTCGTTCTCTTGTATCTTGTGCTATTGTATTATGAAGTAACGCCCCCTGACATATTTCCGCTGCGACACATTTTTGGGGGTGTTACAGATTGGTATCAGAGCCAAGGTTATAGAGAACTAGGTTGCATATTTTACCCTAGACTATAACCGTTTTCACAAACATTGCATCACATCAAACATTTTCAAAGTGCATACACGTTACTTGCTTATGTGCTTACATTACGTGCTGCATTAAGTGTTCTTAACGTGACATACATATATATCTAATATATATAATGCTTACGCACATGTGTGTTTTAACAGGGACAACACCTCCAACCCTATCAATCTTACCTCCTCCTCCTTTTTTTCCTTCTCCAATCAACACCTGTCTTGACATTTTGTACACGATAGTCATCAATTCCTGTAGTTTAGTCTACCCTCATCACTTCCAGGTGTGTAACCTCCTGGGAGAGGTGAATCATGAGGTGTGATTGGTACATTAGCTGTCAATTCAAATTGATGTTCCATCCTGCCCTCCCCACTTCTAGATGTGTGACCTTATGAGATAGGTGGTTTATAGGGCTGTTCAAGCACTCTCTTATACCTAGTCTGAGCAGGAGCACCCCAATGGTTTCTTAGCGCAAGGGACCATTACTTGAACCTTCTCCCTGAGAATGAGGCTCATTAAGTGTTGTCATGGATTGGGTCTTAATGATGTTATCACTGTCTTGTGCTGCATCTAAGCTAGCATCAGTAGTGATAGCCCTTTCCACACTATCAAACATCTCCTCATTGATAGCCTTATCACCAACCTTTTTAGGGGAACCACCAGACTGAGTTACCTTGGTGTTCCGACCTCTTTTGGTTCTCCTATATGTGTTTGGGTCTTTTGGTGGTTGCGATGCTGTGACAGCCTCAAATTTACAACGCAGCAGAATACAACATTGGGGTGCTACTTCATAATATAAGCTCACGAGTCACGGTAAACTACATTCAGTTTTTATTAAAAAGATCAGAGTAACCAAGGGGTTCCAATAACTTTTATAAAAAACTCAATTTCATTAATCCCAACATGTTTAAGTTCCTTTAAAGAAAACATTTTATCATATGTGCAAAGTTCTCCAAGTCCACGTCCTTCGATTTCCGCCCTTCCATCCCATCCAAGCCTAGCAATTAACGCTTACTGGGTTGATAACACGCTAAACTGTCACGAAAACGTTGATGTGATTCATAGAGTTTATAAACAATCATTTTGAACACAAGCATAGCAAAACATTTAGTTCATAGAACAATCACAACGATGCTAGAGCCACGAACCGAACCTTAACCATGTGCCCAACCTGGAGTGATAGTGTTACACACTCCAAATACTAAATACAATATATCTCCGTATGCCCTTGTAAGGAACACACGCCAGACAGGTCGTTAGGCCAAAATAGATCTATTATTATTGCATCAGCGTCCACCGGTTAGCGGTGATTGACGGTTCATGAAGGAAGGGCCACAACAATACACTCATAGAAACGTTCACATAATAAAATCACCTGTGTTCGATTTTCTAAAACAAGCATGTATCTCCCTCGCAGGTTTTCAAAACATAAAAAGAATTAAATGCGAGGCTATGAACTCACCTTGAAGTTGCAGAACAATTGGCGGATATGCAAATATTAGGCAAAACATAATGAAAACCGGAACGACTCGTTCAAGAAGATGTAGCTTAACTTAACGGCTATGACCCACCAGTTCAGGATGATGTATTTAGGGTTTTCCGATAGATGATTACATCAACGCGACACGTTGATAAAGGATTTGAATTTTAAGTTGTATGAGTTTGTTGTTTGGTTAAATAAGATAAATCAAAAAGGTAAAAACAAAGTATGTAATATATTCCGTATATATCACATAGGAAAATGAATAATTTTATAATTCATATGTTGAATTATATAATAAAGACGAACATTCAAAAGATAGATGCAAAACATGCAATATATTAAGTATATATTACATATGAAGGACAAGAAAATATATAATACGTGCGGGCATTATACATGAATATGTAAACAGACGAAGTCAAAGAACGAGTTAAAGTATGTTGTACGTATACATATTATATCACTCGTGAAAATAAGACAAGAATATAAAGCGCGACGTGTATTTCATATAAGAAAAATATTATAAAGTGACGTGAGAAAAATATAATTAAACAACATAATTTGACACGCGTTCGGAAGTCGCCAAATGAAATAAATAAAAGTTATTACTTAAAAGTAAATACACGTTTTAAAGTATATAAATTTATAGAAATTTCGGCATGACCTCGCCGTTTATACAACGTTCCCATGTATATAAACTAGATTATTTTCCCACTTTTATCAATAAATATCGCAATACTTACGCGTTCCATATTTAATTAACTAGTCATATTTACATAAACATCAAATATAAGTAAAACCAAACACACCCTTAATTGGGGCTGCTGTCCCAAACGCACCAATAACTGCTGCTGTTAACCCAAACGCACCCTTATAGGGCTGCTGTTAACCCAAACGCCCCTGCTGGGCTATTAAACACAGTACCAAACACCCCTGTTTGGCTGCAAAACCACAGAAACAAATGCCCTTATGGGCTGTTATACGCGGATCCAAACGCACCCTTATGGGCTTCAATCGCAGAAACAAACACCCCTTTTGGGTGACGAAATGCAAAACCAAACGCCCCTTTTTGGGCCAAAAAGGCAGCAAACAAACACCCCTTCATGGGCGTGTTTTTCGGTCGAGTAACAAGGAAGCAAGATGAGATCAATCGAGGTCTAAAAGAAACAAATTAACCACAAGCCCGACACCTTAAAGGTGCGGCTGTGGTGGTATTTAACCAAACCGAACACCACCTTGTGGTGTTCTCGGTGGCGAAACGAACACCCCTTACGGGCGTGTAACCAACCAAAACAAAAGAACAATAAAACTAGATTAATCAAGAATGGAACAAATTAAAACAACTACAATCACACGAGATATTCTTAGATTTAAAAAAAATTATTTAACCAATCCAAACTCGGGTTTAAAAGGGTTATGTGGTGGTGGTACGCGGCTGTGACAGCCGCGGCAGTGGTGACGGTGGCGTAGGGATGGTGTTTGACCGTGACCATGATGAAGGTGGTTCGGAGATGAAGGTGGCTGCGAGGGAACATCCGTGGTGGCGATGGTGGTAGATGCATTTGAGTTGTGGCGCCTGTCGTATGGTGACGGAGAGATGGCGTCGGCTGTGGGAACATCCGTGGTGGCGATGGTGGTGGATGCATGGTGGCAGCGGCAGTCGGAGATGAATCGGAGAAGGGTGTTAGTTGGTGGGATGGTGCCGACGTGATGGGGACAGCGGTGTAGAGGGAGCAGTGAGGGTGGCAGTGTGGTGGTGGCAAGCGACCCTGCCGAAAAAGTTTTCGGTGGCCGGAAAACACCATGGAGGTGCCGGATAATTTTACTATAGAGTGTGTGTGTGTTGTTTTTATATCAAAATGATTTGCCAACCCTAATTCTTAACTTATATACATGCTAAAATTTATAAAATTAAGTGACATGTAGGTGATAGTTTAGGGTTAAAACAAAGTGAAAAGTCCTTAGAAGTCTAGGGTAGGTTTTGTAAATATTTCCCCCAAGGACTATAGTTGTAATTTTTGGGAAATTTTTGTAAAATATTGGTTCGGGTCTCGTTTGGTCGAGTTAACGGATGATTTAAAAGGCGAAACTTGCGCCATTGTTTTCTAAATAATTTTTCCCATAAAAATGAGTATTCACTCGACCATATTTCGTTAATATTTTGTAATGTTCATTTAAAATTTTTTATTAAACTTTGTGTAACATTGGGTCTCACGGGTAAATTTTGTCCGTAAAATAAAAAAAATAATAAATAAAAGAATAATAAATCTTAATTAAATGATCGCGTTTTCAACAACGTTTTTAAATAAAATGTAAAATAATTTATTAAATATTTTTATTAAATAAATTTCGATAAATAAATAAAATTTCATTAGTCTCGTGTCGGTACGCGTTGTTGTCGCTTTCGAGCCAACTAAGTTTGAAATAAAATAAAAAATAAAATATAAAAAAAAATTATGAGAATTATGTACTAATAATTATGATTTATTATTAAAATAAATTTTGGAAAAATTATCGGTTACGCGGTAATTGTTTTTTATTTTATTTTTTTATTTTTTTTTGACGATAAAAGGTCAAACGGTCAAAAGTCAAGTCAAACTCGAAAAGTAAAAGGGTAACATAGTTATTTAAGGTTCCGAAAATTGACGGTTGTCACAGTAAGGATAAATGGTCTAAAGAAAGAAGCCCTCCCTACACCTTAGGTAGAAACCGAGTCAATACATAATCTATTGGTTTTCATAAAGATGAATTCTGATATTGAAGACAAAATCATGGACCCAGTGATGCAATGCATAACCCTTCGCAGCCATTCGAGTTTATCTCAACAGAAACTTATCTCATTTGTCACAGAGATACACACGACTTCTATTAACTTTCTCACTCCGAGTTAGTTGATATTGAATAGGTGGCAATCTGCTCCAGCCTCCAATTACTAAAACCAAAACGCACTAATCAAGTCTAGAGCCAAGAGATCAATAAAATAAATCTCATTAGGACACATTCCATTACAAACACTTGTTGAACACCAATAAGTTCACAAGCTGGTAACAAGAGTCCTACGTATTATCCTTGTGATTTTGCCAGAACATCCGAGTGATACTCAAGTATTCACATTGAAGATGGAAATCCTGCTTGAGCCAACATCAAACAAGCTCTTGGTAGGTGACTTGCGCGATTCTATATGAATCAAACTTGTCTCAACTAGAAAGAAACGATGGTGCGATTCTATGTGAATCAAACTTGTTCCAGTAAATGAATTGACGGTTTAATCAGAAAGATAGTAACTATCTAATTCACTCTTACCGTGTTGTCTGCTTTGAGACGTTCTGGTAATGAGAACTAGCAAGCATGGTAAATCTAATACATCTGTGTTAGTAGATCATACGCTTTGAGCCAGAAACCCTGTCAAGGAGATTCTTTGAATCTACTGGATCACAGGTACAGTATTTATACTGTAAAACGGTCCTACAGAACTGGAGGTTAATCTAACCAAATTCGGACGAATGACAAAGCCATATTCGTCCACACGCTTTATTGCTAACTGTTTTATTTCAGGATTCATATAAAGATGGAGATGGAGATGCCTCATTCCAGTTGAGTCGGATTCATTACCACATGTTCATACTCAAACTACAAAGACATACTATAAGCATCAAGATTTAAGAATCATGAAAGCTTAAGAATTAAAGACAAAGACTTCCGCAAACTCTGATATACAAGATCTTCCTTTAAGATATCAAGTCTATCAAGGGAGATTGTTAGCAAGCTTTCTAGATGATGCAAAGTATGAGCATGTTGGTCAAGACACAAGATCGCAAGGCAGCAAAGACGATCAAGACTAAAGGATAAAGATTTAGAGATCTAGGACGTAAAGACAAAGTCAAAAGACAATGACAAAGGCTCAAGATCAAATATTGCATAGCATGAAGGAACAAGCCTACAACATAGACAGAGACAAAGATCATAAGAGCTTAACGACAAAAGCAATCTCATTGATCTCGCGAAGGAGTACCACAATGAACTCACTTTAGGGGAGATTGTTAGCCTTAAATATTGAGTCGAACAAGGAAGTTCGTTCATTAATATTATTAGGTCTCGGTCATTCTTTCATGTAATGTTGGAATAGGCTAAAATGGGAAACGGACCCGTTTAGTAATCTAATATTGTATGTGTATCAGGCTAAAGCCCATTATAATCCCGAGCCCGACCCAAGAACAAATCCATACGGTCCAATAAGCCCAATAGTGGTCGGCCTATGGACAAGTATAAATACCCCTCTCCAAGGATGGAGAGGGTGTTGGTTCATTTGTATTTTCTTACACAAGTAATCAACCATCTCATTTTCTCTCTACTTTCTCTCTCTTGTTTCTCTCTCTAAAATTCTTCCTTATTTTCCTTTCTTATTTTCTTGTATCCATGGTGAAGTGAAGGTAATTATCGGGTTCCGATAGATAATTATGTTCCTAGTTATACCAAACCGCTTAAGAAATGGTCAATACAAAAGGTAGCCTATCGAAGACAAAAAGGAGACAATTGATTGATTAACAATATCCCTTTCGACCTATGATATTCTCAACAAACAATTCGGTTGGTAGAACTATGCCACTTTAGAACATAAGAACAAATAGATCTAAGACTTAGCTTGAAATTGAATTAGCATGCCACACTATCATAATCGAATCTTCATACCACAAACTTCATCTAACCAAGCACATAAAGGGACTAGCCACTCATATTAAACAAAGACATAATTCTAGAAAATAATGCATTCATAAACATAATAAGAGTTCTTACAAAAGTATTGCAAAATCATAAAGGAATGTAAACTAGAAAATGACAAACTTGTGACTTAGAGGGATCCTTCCTCCTTCTTGGCTTTCCTGGAGCTTCTTCTTGACTTTCCTGGACTTAGATGGCTTTGGAGAGGAGTAGTGACTATGAGGACTAGGTTTTAGGGTTGGAGAATAGTGAGGTGTGTGTTAAAATGAGGCATACGGGTCACCTATTTATACTATAATTTCATGTCGGTTCCAGGGTCTAAAGGGGTGTCCAAAGTCGGTTTATAGGGTCTAGATCCTTCTTGGTTATCCAGGTTTCTTCTAGAGTGAAATGAAAAATGTGGGATCCAAGAGCCGGGAGGCACACTCTCTACCAGGCGGCAGACACTCCAGCCGGGTGGCTGGGTAGTCGCTGGTGGAATCATTTTGTTGGATATTTTGTTTAATGCTTTTGCTCAAGTTGTGCTTGGCCGTGTGCCTTCGTCACCATATCTTCATTACAACTTAATCTCAGGACTTGGAAGCTTGAGTAATTAGATTTCTTCTTCTTTGAGATGCTTCTGCACTTGATCCTGACACGGGATTCTTCGTACTTGAGATAATCTATGCATGTTCATCTCTCATTTTCTTGTTTTCTTTGGCTGCAATTACACTAGAAATCATATTTCGACATAATCAAGTAATAAAGCCATAGGTAACTGACCAAATAACTAATACAAAACTATGAATAACGCTCCTAAAACATACTTGATTTGAGCGTTATCAAGGTGCATCCATGATATTATCAAGAAAGGGATTAGATGGTTAAGGAGAGGGTGAATCATTAGAGGAATGAGGTAAAGATTGAGGTTTTGGCTCAAATGAGGAAGAGGTAGTGCCAAAGGTAAATGATGTATCTTTGGTTGATGGAGTTTTTGATGGTGCATTTGGTGGAGATGGAGAGGAGGATTTTGTTATGGGAGAAGGTGTGGTAGTGCCATCTTCATCAGTAGATATGTCCACAAAGAGTTGTCTAGGAGGAATGATGGTTAGTTTGATTTTCTTGGAAGGGTTAGAGGAGGAGGCTTGGGTGGAATCTATGGAAGTAGAAGAAAAGTAGAGAATATGATTTTAAAGATAATGAAGAGAGTAAAGATGATAACTATTTAATTAGGGGGTGATGGATTAAAGAGGTAAGGCGTGGGATGGTAAAGTGTTGATTCTAAAAAGTGTTTAACAAAAAGCAGGAGTGTAGCTAGGGCTATATAAGAGATAGTCAACTACACAGATTCGGAGGGAGAACAAGGAGATTTCTCGTGACTCCTAGGGGCGTTCCCTTAAATAGGGTGGTGGTCCCAAATATATATGGGGGCCGCCTTGTATTTAAGGGGGCCGTTCTCTGAGAGGACAAAAATTTTCCCAATTTTCCAAAATTATAAACCTGTGTATAATCGTATTAATTCTGGAAACTTCTTTTGCAGCCAAATAAATTGCATCAAGTGTCATCTAATACTTCCTAATAAACAACAGCACAAGGCAAGCTATCCTAAGTTCTATTAGAGAAGCAAATTTAGGCATATTGACTAAGAATTCATTTAGCCTACATAATATCATAGAAATAATAATAGCCATAGTGTATCAAAGAGCATGCAAGCAAGTTTTAGGATGATAAAATGGAACGGTCATCCAAGGTAAGTTACGTTACCCAAACTAAGTACTAGAAATCCTACCAAACATCATAAGTTATAGTAGCAAAGTATAGATAATAAAGATAAATACCAACCAATACAACTAAGTAGTAAATATAGATATATTGTCTTATAGCAATTTTTCCAAATTGCTCACTTTTTCTTCTTTCCTTTCAACAAGTTCTTGATGCCCTTCCCGAATGACCTTAATCCACCACACTGCTCATCTCTCAATTGAACTTGACGGTTGAGAATTTAGGTTTAACGAGTATAAAAAGGTTCCATGTTAGGGTCGATATTTGGTTGGTTTAAAAAGACTCGAGGAATATCATTTGATAATGAATTGACAAAACAGGTGGGAGAAGGAGTGCTTGCACGTGAGGTTCCTTTATCATTTCCATCATCATCATCATCGTTGAGATGAGAGGAGGATGGTTGACCAAAAGCGGATGAAGAAGAAGTGGATCGACGACCTCTTTTTGTGCCATAATCCTTTTGAGTCTTTTGCTCTTGTTGAGCGGCAAGAAGATACATGACACGATCGTACAATACATAAGGATCGTTTGATAACTCAGGATTTACATATATGACATATTTAAACAATCAGATTAATAACATACCATATGGTAGAATTAACCGAGGTTGTTTAGTGACAAACTCCATGCGTTTTGCAATAAAATATGCAAGATTGTAATGCTCGGACTTAGTAATACAATAGAGCATGTGACAAAGACACGTGGGGACATGATCCCAATTACCTCCCAAACAAAAGACATTTTCCCAAATTATTTCGACCCAAGTTTTCATTATAGAGATGATTTCGCGAGTTAAAATTTGGTTTTCTTCAACATCAATGGCTTTGTCATGACGGATACGAGTGACTGGACCCTCGCATTCCTCTTGAATATAGTTTATGATTTCATCGAGACAAGGAGGGTTGGTTTGATAGGGACCACTCGTAGGAACACTATATCGCAAGTCGTCAAGTGACCACTTGTCGATAAAAGAGCAAGCCCCATTAAAGGGAATACCAAGAATTTGACCAAATTCTTTAATTGTGTAAGAGAAGAATCGGTTTTGGATGATAAACTCGATTAGCATTTGACCCTCTAAAGTATAGTTAACTCGGTATTGACTATAGAATTCGAGGATAAAACATGGATAGATTTGTTCATTGATTTTAAGAAGCCACTCAAACCCAATATTACTAAACATGGACTCAACATAAGCCAAATCGTCAAAATCTGGAAAAACTACCCGACCTTCATGAATGCAATGATTTTCAAGATTTATAAGCATTTCTCTTAAAGGTGAGGTGTATTCATGTGAAATTATTAGAATGTAGCTTTTTGTGTTTTGGTGATCTTTAGCAGTTTTACAAGGCATGGTTACCTAAAAGAAGAATAAACTCATGTCTTATTTTTATGAACTCAGAATGTTAACAAGAACTCATGCCTAGTGTGTGCATATATGTAACGAATGTGGATTTGCGGCTAACTCGACTCTAAAACAAAAATTACGAGTTAACCCGATCGCTCTTCTAATTTAATTTTGCTCATCCAAACATGTCAAAAATACATATGAATTATGTATCTCGAATTTTGTTCATGAGATCATTATGCATGTATGCAAAAACGTTTTTAGGATGTATTAACAATGCTTTAAAATACTTTTATGGTGTTCCTAACATGAGTGATTTTGAGAGAAAATTGATGTTTTGTGCGAAAACAATTTTTGACAAACACACTTCAACTATGCAAATCCTATGTCTATGGGAAACATATTAGTTATACATTGTGTTATTATAGTCCTAATTGCACACAAACACAAGAAAAATAAAAATCCTTAATTTTGAATTTTTGTTCAACATGAACCCTAGACACAAATTTAAAAAAATAGATGAAATGACATACAAAATTGATGATTTTTGTGATGTTAGGAATGATTATTAGTGTTGATTTGATCATCAATTTGTGTTTTAGTGGTTGATTTTAAGGTTTGGTGGTTTTGGGTTCGTGGTTCGTCAATGGCTAAAGAGAGGGGGTGTTTGTTTTTGTGTTTCACAAAAATAAGGGTGACAGACTTTTGTTTTCGTCTGGTGGCAGTCCCATATCAATCTAGGGACTGCCTGATTAAATCAGGGGGCCGCCCTAGATATAGGGGCCACCATCAGCAGCTGGTTTTTGACTCGATTTTTTTACTAAAACATTTACTGAAGGAGTGACGTTTTAATTTGCATTTCGTGAATTAAAAATGCTCAAAGTACTTCGGACGAAGTATTTAAGTTGTCATGACACGAAGTGGAACACGGACTAGAATCGAGACAAAAGAAAAGAAGAACGATTTATGAAATGTGTTCCATCATTCCTAAACCAAGACGTAGATAGTTAAACGATTCACGTTGTAAGGGGTGTAATGAGATTCGGCGTGATTGTCGACGGACGACCTACTTTTTCGTTAGTATTTATGTCCTTTCGACTTTATCCGAAGAAAGTGGTGACGGATTTCAATGTGTTTGGTTCGAGAGTGTTGCGCCGGGTTTTTGCTAAGGTCAATCCACATCTTTATGGTTAACATTTCGGGACGTCGTCGAGTCAAATGTCGTAGTCGATAAGAGCTTGTTTCATCTTTAGTGCTTGTTGACATGCCTTTTCGGCGCTTACGTATTCGGCTTTGGTAGTGGATATAGCAAGAGCAGTTTGTTTCTTCGAGAAACAAGATGTTAAACAACATTCCACGAACGTACAAATACCGCTAGTGCTCTTTCTGTCCACATAATCTCCCGCATGATCAGAGTCAACATATACTACGGTTTTTATGTCGGTCCCCTTAGGATGCCATAACCCTAAGTGCATAGTGCCTTTAATGTATCAGAAGATACGCTTAACCGCGTCAAGATGAGAGGTTTTGGGAGCCTCTTAGAGGCATGCATAAAGGCAGACACTAAACATGATATCGGGCCTACTTGTCGTTAGGTAGAGTAGACTACCTATCATGCCTTGATACTTGGTGCTATCTACCGACTCACACTCTTCGTCTTTCGTGAGTTTAGTATCCGAGGGCATATGGGTTTTCATCGGTTTAGAATCTTCTAAGTCAAATTTCTTAAGCATTTCTTTATTATATTTAGATTATTTAAAGAAGATACCGTCTTCCATTTGTTTTATTTGTAATCCAAAGAAGAAGTTAAGTTCACCCATCATGCTCATCTCGAACTCGTCATGCATGATTTTGGGAAATTCATCACACATGTCTTGACAAGTCAAACCGAATATAATGTCGTCGACATATATTTGAACGATGATAAGATTTGAACTTTTCTTCTTAGTAAAAAGTGTGCTATCTACCATTCCTATTTTTTATTCATGTTTAATAAGAAAAGCTTTTAATCTATCATACCCAGCCTTGGGTGCTTGTTTAAGACTGTATAAAACTTTCTTTAGTTTATAAACATTATCTGGTTTTTCAAAATCAGTGAATCCTAGAGGTTGTGTCATGTATACCTCCTCATTGATTAAACCGTTCAAGAATGCACTTTTTTCATCCATTTGGAATAGATTAAAATCTAAGGCACAAGCATAAGCTAATAGTAATCTAATAGACTCAAGTCTAGCAACTAGGGCATAAGTTTCAACATAAACGATGCCCTCTTGTTGATTATAACCTTGAGCAACTAGCCTATCCTTATTTTGAGAAACAACATCGTTCTCGTCTAATTTATTTCTAAATAACCACTTAGTTCCTATGATTTTCATATTCTTAGGTTGTGGTACTAACTCCCAAACATTGTTTGCAATGAATTGATTTAATTCTTCTTGCATAGCGATTATCTAACTTTCATCCATTAAGGCTTCATTCACATTCTTAGGTTTTATAGTTAATATAAAATAAAAGAAGTTACTTTGGTTTTGGTCTTGTGACCTAAGAGTTCTTTGGTTAAGGTTTCCTATGACATTTTCTAATGGATGGTTCCTAGATTCCTTAATATTGACTACTTCGTCAATTTCTAAAGTTTCATCCTCAATGTCATTTTCTAAGTTTTTCTTTTTGATAACTCTAATTGCTTCTTCTTCATCTAAGTCATCATCCACCAAGGGTGATGTCTTAGAGGGTGGAGGAGTTTCATCGAATGTCACGTTGAGTGATTCTT
>BQNB010112624.1:9772-22113 GCA_026074375.1 Tanacetum coccineum | reverse complement strand
TTTTTCCGATAAGTTGGAAGATGCATTATGAGCCTTCCGTACAACATTTAAAACACCCATCGGGTACACTCCTTACAAGCTTGTTTACGGAAAGGCTTGTCATCTTCCCATAGAACTTGAACATAAGGCATATTGGGCCTTGAAGCATTGCAATTTTGACCTTAAGACCGCGGGTGATCACCGGAAAGTTCAAATGAATGAACTTAATGAACTTCGTGATCAAGCTTACGAGAACTCTTTAATCTACAAAGAGAAAATGAAGAAGATTCACGACTCGAAAATCAAGAACCGCGTCTTTAACGTTGGTGATCGAGTCCTTCTCTTCAATTCTCGATTAAAGATTTTCTCGGGCAAGCTTAAGACCCGTTGGACCGGACCGTTCACCGTTGCCCAAGTTTTCCCTTATGGTACCGTTGAGTTATCTTCAACCAACGGATCCAACTTCAAGGTGAACGGTCATAGACTCAAACATTACTTTGTAGGGGACGTTCCACCCATGGTTGTCCCGGCTCTCCAAACCTTCCCCATGAACAATTAAATTCGGGGTCGAGTCAAGCTCACGACTCGGTTAACAAAAACAAAGCGCTTCTCGGGAGGCAACACGTGTTTCTATCTTCTTTCTATTTTCTAATAAGTGTAACGTGAGGGGGCTCGCCTCTTCCAATCTTGTGTTTTTGTTGTTTGTGATGATTTGTAAGGATTACCCAGACTATGAAGACTCTCGTGCTTGTGGTTTTGTCCAACGCTCACTCGGTCTTCATTCCTTTGCTTGCTTACTTTGGGAATCCTATATCCTTGATCTTATTGACTAACGTTTAATCTTTGGCATAATTAATAAACGGCTTTAGATTTACGTGAGATTCCCTTTTATATTAGGAATATACTTTGAAATTAGTATGAGGGGGTTGGTAACCCCCACACATTGAGGACAATGTATCGTGGCACGTATAAAATTAATCACCTTTTACTATAAAATATATATATAATAAATATAAATATATAATAATAAGAGGATAATTAAAATTATCAATCAATAAAATTCCAAGAGGCTTTTTTTAAAAGATAATCACTTTTGTCCAAAGTAAACCCTAAAAAAAACTTCCTGAGTCGTATCCCAACGAGGCGTGAATTGAGAATCGAGGTTACGTTCGTGATCGCGCGTTTGAATGTTCAATGATTGATTTGGATTCTATTTCTACTAATAATATGCAAAAACAAGTACAGGTAAACTAAAAACGAAAGCAATTAAGGCTAAAACACTAAAAACGATAACGGAATTCAAATCCCGTTCTTTAAAAAACTAAATTCTAAAATTTTAACCCTAAAAATGCAAATTTAATTTTTATAAACCCTAAATGATAAAAGAAAATTAAAAAAAAAGAATTACAATTTTTTGACTTTTAGATTATTTATTATGAATTAAAAACGAATTTAATCTAAAAAATTAATAAAAAATACTAAACTATATTGGAAAATTCTGAAAAAATTATGAAAAGTTCTTTGGACAGTGATGAACCTAGGAAAAATAAGCTGGGTTGAACAGCTTATCAAAATAAGCTGGTAATAAGTTTAAATGGGCTGAAGCTTAAATGACTAAAAAAAAGGGTAAGTAATTAATTTAGCAAATACTAACCAGATAGCCCTACTTGTGCTAGTGGTAGTGAGGTGTGTGTTAAAAACGTTAGGTATGCAAAGGGGAGGTCACAGGTTCGACCCCTGTGACCTCTTTTTTTTTGAAAACATATTTTTTTAATTTTCTTTTTTAAAAACTTGTAAAATAAGTTAAAATAACAAACTTTAACAAAACAACGTTTTTTCAAAACTTAAAATAAGCTAGGAAATAAGCTAAAAGAAAGATGGCAGTTTGCCTTTTTTAAACTAAGTAACTCAAAGGCAAAACGGTTTGCTTATTGTTGTGATAGCCACAAGGTAAAAAGAAAAATAAGCTCAAAGCAAATGTTGTACTACCCTAATAAGCAACTCATGAACAAAATAAGCTTATAACAGGAACTGTAAGTAGCTAAAATAAAATGAAGGAATTACCTTATAAGCTCTTACACTTAAAATTCTAAGCTAAAAGTACCAATAAGCTCAAATAACCTCTAACCTAAGTTGAATAAGCTAAAAGCACTCTAAAGCTAACCCAATAAGCAGTCCTAAACAAAATTTAAGCAAATCCAAATAGCCATAAGCTCAAACAAACAAATAAGCAGTTTGGCTAATCACTTAGCTAAAACAGTCTACAAGGGCACCTTCTAGCTTATTTTTAAGCTACAAAAGCTATCCTTATGGCCTAAATAGCTAAAAAAGGAAAGAGGGGTACTATAAGCTATAAGAAAAGGCAAAGTTTACACATTTTGAAAAACAAATAAGCTAGGAAAATGCTTATGAAAATGGTTGTTTCACTCAGTATGAGCTGAGTGTTTTCAAGCTTTTTGAAAAGACAAAAGCAAAAATGCAGGCCTACATTAAGCTATGAAAAGGACTTTTAAAAGACAAAACAAGCTCAAACAGATTGAGCTTGAATCCTAGTGAGCTTATGCTGTTAATTTCAAACTCTAAAAACAACCTTAACTTATCTAAATCTATGATTGAAAAAGGGACTTTTTAAAACTTTGAAAAAGAAACTACTTTGATAGTTTTTAACCAAAAGTACAATAGCAAATGCACACTTATGCCAACCAAATTCTACTGCATTCTTAAGCATCAACAAGCATGGAATCAACAATTATGAGCCTAATCAAAACCTAAACAGATGAGCTAGGTTAAAAAAGCAAAATTTGCCACAGATTCAAAGTATGATTACTAAGCACCAAAAAAAATTAAGGGTTATTATACAAAGAAGTTACTATACTTTCCCAAAAAGTTCGCCAAAGTTACTAAACTTTCATTTTGTTCACTTAGGTTACTAAACTTATGAAACAAGGACATTTGGGGTTTATCAACTTTTGCAAATATCGTAAACATCATTGAACTTGTTAAAAACATGACATTTATGTTACTTAACTTTACCTAAAAATTACGTCCAGGTTGCTCGGGATTACATTGAATTATGGGGTTCGTGTGTTATCAAAAGTACAGTAACCTAAGTGAACAAAATGAAAGTTGAGTAACTTAGGCGAACTTTTTGGAAAGTATTGTATTCTTCTTAGTCTATTAACCCAAAAAATGAATTTCTATAACCTTGAAATAACTTAATATGCTGGGACCATAGGCTTAATTTAATCTTTCAAAATTGACTTAAGGGTCAAAAGACATCAAGCAGTATTAACTAATGTTAATACTGCTAGTGCCAAACACCCCTTAAGAAAGTGAGAAACCAAATTGAGCTTATAACACGCTTAGAAGACTTAAACAAACTCAACACAGATTATGCATAAAGTAAATAAAGAACAAATAAGCATTGAGGACACAAAAATAAGCACTAAGAATAAGCAAACAAGAAATGAGCAGTTTATAAGCTATAAAAGACAGTTTTAAGTAAAAACTTAAGTAAATGACATGTAAGCCTTAAACAAGCATATATAAGCAATAAACAACACAAATAAGCAATAATAAGCAGTAAGGGACAATAAATAAGCAGTTAATAAGAAGTGCAACAGTAAATAAGCAAAAATGAAAAAATGAGCTTACAAGTCCCTTTGCACAAACAAGGGTGATTAAGCTCTTAGGAGATGGTCTACAAAAGCTCCAAATTGTTTTAAACAAGCTGGTAAGTCCATAAGCCCATCCTTTTTTGGCTTATCATCCAAAATTCAAGCTGAGGTATTTTGAGGAGTGGATTCTTTTTGTGATTTTTTTAATTTTTAAGACAGAAATGTAAATAAGCTTTTATATAAGCTTTGAATGAACCAAAAGCTTATTTAAGAGCTTAATAACATAATTTAAAAGACAAGTATAGTAAATGACAAAATTTAAAAGAACTTAAAATTTCATTAACTTGAAAAATGATTACAATGCTTTAAAATTTAAATGACAAGAATTTAAATGACATAAAAAGTAAATGACAAGTATGTAAATGACAGTATTAAGCTGGTCAAATTAGTGAAAATAAGACAAAGAAAAAATGAGCTACAATGGCCTCTATTTATAGCCGAATGAGGAACCCTAGCCCTTGAGGTGTGCTTCTTGTGTGAGTAGAAGTCAAAATTATCATCTAAGCTATCGAATTTGCTTGTTCACCAAGTTTTATGATCTAAGCCCTTGATTTTAGTCAATGTTCATCATCCAATGAGAGACCAAGGGATTGCCAAGGTGGATTTGGCAGTTTATGGTGTGGGGTTGAAGGTGAGAGTGATGGGTTTGTTTGATGGAGCAGGGGTCGAGGTGAGGAGAGTGACATATGAACAGTGTTGGGGTTGTTTGGGCGGGAAAGATATTTGGTGAATTGAAAGATAACGGGCATTTGCCCTGATTTTGGTAAGTTATTGCATCGTTAGTCCTTTTGGACTAAAAATGTTAGTCCTTGAGGACTAACGATGTAAAGGGTTTAAATGGTTTATAGTTAACGGGTGTTATGTGTATTTGGGCACTTGTTTAGGCATGTTTAGGTATAAAGGGACATTGGACCACAAAATGGATTTAAGGCTTATTATAAGTAAGCTTAAGTCTTCTATATGCTTAATGGGCTGACCCGACCCATTAGATGGGTACGGGTTGGCCCATTAAGTATTTCTTCGATATCGGCTTCGTCTTTGACTTTTGTTGACTTTGACTTTGTTACGCTCTTTCCATTCCGTGCTTGGTTTTGTCCGTTTTGGCTTGATTTTTGTCCTTTAGTGAATATCTGTTACATGCACAGCATAAATCACAAAACAATCATATATTTGGCATTTTATATTCGTTTTTGCTTATTTAAGCTTGTTTTAATAGGTAAAAGGTATGTGTAATTAAGCACATACCAAAATCCCCCATACTAAACTATTGCCGTGTCCTCACGCAATGCTATAAGTAAACACTTTAGAAAACTAAGAATCTTAATCCCCCTCGACTAATTACCTCGAAAAGTAGCAAAGTGTTCATCAAGGGGAATTAAAAAATCATTAGCTTTGAAAAGCCTCGTTTTGACCATTTTTAAATATTTACACTTATTCCCACACATATTTTTGTATTTTTTCTTTTTCTCATTTTTTTGTACTTTTCATATTAAGCAACTAACTAGAACGTTTGACTTTCGTTATTTTTATAACTTTTAGGGTCACGGAATAAGAAGCACTTTAATCCTAAAATGCTCAAAAAGATAAATTCATCGTCCTCGACGTTTCATTCGTCTCAAACCAAGCTCAAAAACGAAATCACCATTAAATATGAGCTAAGATGCTAACACTATTCATATTTGTACCTTGTAAACTTTTCACTCCCGACAATTATTTCATATTATGTTAGTGTTCTTATTTCGAATTTTAACCATGGATCAACCTTTTTAAGAAAATTGCAATATTTCTATTGCTTTACGTTTCACCCAAGAATTATGATTTTGAAGGCGAGATCATTCCATGTAGCGACTTTCTTCTCGGCACATCCCAGCCGAGACCGGCTTAGGTGACCAGGCTTTTGACACCCCACAGAGAATAGTATCGGAACTCACGGACCTTTGGTTTCAAAAATTCTTAGGCTTCCCGTTAATAAAACAATTCATTTTAGAAAAACCACAATCTTAAAACGAATTAGTCTTAGTTCAAAATCATATTTGAATTTAAGAAAAAGAGATTTTCCCTATATTTATTAAATCACATATATCACACTTATCATAATTATATTTTTATCAAAGGAAATCCTCGGCCTTTTAGATGGCCGCAACATCGGTTGTGAGCCGGCAAGATGCAGCAAACTCTTATCAGTCTTGAATTATTATTCTCACTATTGGCTTTCTTTAGAAGGATGCAACATCGGTTATGAGCCGGCAAGATGCAGCAAACTTTTATCAGCCCACAGTTTATAATTATTACTCTTTTTTTTATATTACCATGATATATAGAGAAAACTTCTTTTTAGAAAATTTAAGTATAAATTTGAACTAAGACTAAATAAATTAATGTTGTCGACTACATTAATAGAGCTTCAATATCAACAATTGTTGATTTAAGTTTAATTTTCAAAGATAGCACGTATTATTAGTCCGGTTTAGGAGCTTATAGGAGAAAAAGCCACAAACTACACTTATGAGCTCGAAAGATTTCCAAATAAATCCTTTCTGTAGCATCACTAACTCATTCTTAACTTATCATTTCCGTTACTTCGCTAGATCACGCGACAATGGTAGTCTAAAAGTTAAGGATCAAGCTAGAGCTCAAACGCTCAATCGAGTTAATTTATTCCTTATTCTACCCTGCAGGAAAGTCAAAATTTATGACATAACACTTAATTTTAGTTTTGAAATTTTTTAATTTTTTAATTTTTTGGTATTTTGTGTTAAAACGGTGATTACTGAAAACAACGACTGCAGAACTATCAATATCGTTAGACCACCCCCATACTTAGAAACTAAAAATTGTCATCATGGTGTTTATGATCGTGGTTCTCTCTACGTAAATCCTAAGCACGTTATTAAGTAGCTCAAGATAAGTTAGTCGTAAGATTTGGATATTGGATTCCATAATGAAGGTGAGGAGGATGTGAGCTTCGAGTGAATACGAAGTACAAAAACACACGGAGCACTGCGAGGCTTCAAAATCCTGGCAATCTGAGAACATACAACACAAAACACGAGAAATTGGAAAGCGGAAGCCTCCCACAACACATTAGACTTCGTTACTTACTATTAATAATTAGATTTAAGATAAGCATGGGTTGCCACACACGAAGCTCTGTTTAAGGACCTAAGCTTGACCCATTCCCCCATTACTTGAGCTGGTCAAGGGGGGGTAGAAATGGAGACACGGAAACGATCAAAAAAATACGGTTGTCCTCTCCATAAGTGCAAGGATAAATCATCCAGCGGCTTTTCAAAAAATTTTAATGACCTTTGAATAGCTTTAGGGCCTCCGATAAGATATTTTCCGGGAGGGTAAGTGAAGTATGAAGCTCCTTTGAAGTTGAGAATTCCCAGGGGTTGATAAACACTTTTTCCTCATTTTCGGATGAAAACGAGAGTAAAATTTCGGACCCGGAACCTTCCTTTATGGAATAAGAAGTTCATAAAAAGGAAGGATTAAAATCCTCAGAATTAAAGAAAAGCATTAGTGGTCTTCTTTCATTCTTTGCATAGTTGGTCGACTTCATATGCGGTTCTCATGATATGAGTATACCCGAATTAAACTATTTGTCCTCGTTATCAGTTGAAGTCAAAGTATCCATATACCTCGGAAAATTCACTTAATTATAGATAAACACGAGTCACACTCACGAGGAATTAGGAAGAAAATACTTGTCCAGATAGGAATCAAGTTCATCAATCAAGAGTTTAAAATTTTTTGATTTTATTTTCCTTGGAGTAAAGAATGGATCATTCATATAATATTTCTTCCACATTATTCTATTATCGATCTTGAGATCAAAAAAAGATTCATCATGGCCATCACCCCCCTTCATATAAGGGTGGAGCAATGAATATCAAGGTAGGGTTCATCGGTGAACATCTCGGGAATGGTATTTCAACGAGATCGTTATTAGGATCTGCTAGATTACCCTCATCAAACCGAAATCCTCGAGAATATGAATCATTTCCTTGGTAGGATCATGGTTAGGACTATTCTTTTCTCTAAGATCAGATTCGATATCAAAAGGTAGATCATAATTCCCGGTGGAAAATGTAATATGAGCGAGTTCATCGCGCGAATCTCCTCAAGTAACATAGTCAGGAGAAGGAAGAAGTGGTACTGCCACTTAATGGATTATGAGAAAGTGGGGAGAGGAGATGAAGGATCATTATTTTATAATTCCTCAATTAAATGAGATCTCCCTCTGGGTCTATGTCGGCTATCATCACTCCCCGTGGAAATGAAATCACTTGCGAGTGGATAAGCTTTCGAATCTTTCCTAAATTAAAAATCCACTTTCTTCTAGGAAGTAAGTATAAGGAGAAAATAGAAAGACAATTTGTGTACCGACTTAGAGTGGGATTGCCACTCAAATGATTTATTAAAAACAAATCTTCAAGATAATCTTCATGAGAGACATTGTAGATGTCAATCATGTTGATTGATTCTTTTTGAGGCTTGTTAGAATAGCTTGAAGGTATCATAATCACTTCCTTCAACTTTTCTCGTTTCATATTCAGATTAATCTTTCGTCTAGTGGAGATATACACGAAGACATCATTTCTTCTCTGTCGTTGAAACGGTTCTATATAAGAGCAACGGAGCGCGTCCATAAGAAAGGTCTTCCCAAGATGAGGGAGACTCGAGGATCTCGCTTTATAACTCACGAAGAGAAATTGGCAGGAATGTGAACTTTCCAACCGAAACAAAGAATTCTCTTGTATTCCACTGGTGTACAAGTGAAATTACCCGATTAGTAGTTCCAAGGGTCATTTCGCGGTGTGTGTAGAAAGAAGCTCGGGTTATAAGGTTAAAACCTAACTTTTTCCACATCGAGAGTGGCATCAAGCTGATGCTAGCACCTAGATCGGCTAGGGCTTTGCACTTGAGCTCACTAAAACCACAAGGAATGAGAAATCTCCTAGGTTCTCCAAGTTTCTCGGGTAACTTCTTAAGGATAACCGCTGAGCAATTTTCATTAAGGGGTGTGTTTGCCAGCTCTAAAAGTTTCTCCTTATTGGAAAGGAGAATTTTAAGCATTTTTTGGTACTTCCGAATTAGAATTAATGCATCGGCAAGAGAGATATTGATGTGAAGTTGTGTTAATCATTGCCTAAAATTTCTTGTAAAATTTGGACTTATCATCTTTTCTCCTTGCTATTTTTCTTGGTGCATTATTGAAGGATAAGGGATATTAGGGTGAAGAGGATCCCTTTTGTGAACCACATAATTCTTTAGAGAAGTAGGTTTAGCTTTTTGGACAAGAGGAGGTGGGACCTTAATGGTATACTCAGCGTGTCTCGGGTCCGTTAAAGTCTCCTCTGCATGTCCATCCTCCTCCGGATTAATGAATGGAGGAGGCATAGGAAAGGAAGGTCCATCAAGAACAAGACCACTTCGGGTGGTGATGGCTTTCAATTTACCTTTCGGGTTAGCAATGGTGTTGCCAGGGAGAGATCCCGAACCCGAAGAAGAAGCGGTGTTCATTTGGAAAAAGCTAGCCATCATGTTCTTAAGCTCATTGGTTTGGTTAGACATTGAAGACATGAATCGAACAGTTGGCATTTCATTTCTTAAATTCATTTTTCACATTGTTAATTTGAGCTTTGAATGGCTTTTATATTAACGTCATTTTTCTTCATTATTTTTCTGACAACTCATTTTAAAGGTAACACTTGATTTTGTTTGATTGAGTGTAAGCTTGATAAGATATTCTCTTTGTTAGAAATTTGTTTCCTCGATTATATCCTTGAGGCTGGCCGAATCGTTATTGCGATTATTTTGCACATTTGGTTGTGCTAACCGGTCGGGTGAATTTGATTAGCCACACTCGGAGGACGATAACCGAATTACCCTAATTGTAGTTAACCGAGGCTGCTGAAACGTATCCTTGAATATTATCCCAAAATTCTGGGAAAGTGTTGCCATCGACGGCGAGACACTGATAATAAGGATGAGCACCACCGCAAGTAACACAAATTTCCTCAACGGATTTTACGGAAGCTGGAGGTGGGGTTGCTTGAAATTGTTTGAGAATAGCGGGCTATGGCGATAGTTCTCACTTGTTTGCTGATTTACTGATGACGGAAGTTTTGGCTATCTTAGAGGAAGAAGAAGAATTAACATCACTTAATTTCACTTGAGAAACAATTGATTTGTTTCGTGAATTGCGGACCTTAGATTTGTTTTTGATAATCGTCAACACATCTTGAGTACGTCTTCCAAAAGATTGCCACCGGCGGCAGAATTCAAAGAATCTTGGTCGGCTGGATTTAAGGCATTGTAGAAGGTATCAAGTTGATGCAATTTGGTAAACCATGATGAGGGCAGGCACTAAGGATATCTTGGAACGGTCCATGTCTCATGATCGATCATCAAAAGTTGTTGATGTTGAAATTTCATTCGGAGATTTGTCGTTTTGAGGGAGGAAAGAATTCATTGGATGAATTGGTAACAAGATCTTCCCATGTGAGGAATAGAACGAGGGGTTCTGTTTTAGAGCCAACGATCGGGCTCCCCCGCAAGAGAGGAATGGAAAAAAAGCAAAGCTTATCGCCAGCGAAAGTAGGCAACATCCTAGTATTTTATTGTTGGACGTTATTTTGTTAAACCATACGAATGTGATCATGAGGTTGTCTTTCTCAGTCCGAAGAATTGTTCCCGAAGGTCATTCTTATTAATGAGACCTATGCTTGAGCTGTTGAATATGCCTAGCAAGAATTGGTGGAACCCCAATTGCCTTGCATATATCACTCGGTGGGTGCAGCGAACAATTCGCCGTAGTACATTGATCGGCCATTCGTACCTAAGGGAGATCTTCAAGAGAAAAGGTTGCTTTGAACGTCTACGGTTACGAAGTTTTGGATTTGAAGTAGTTGGACTAGGAGAAGATTCACCATCTAGATTCGAAGAAGAGCGAGTGAGCATGCACTAAGGAAAAGAAATCAAAAATTAAAATATTTTTGGGTTTCGATAAGTCAAAAAGTTCACTCGGTAGCCTTTTAGAAAAAGCACCAGAAAGAAAGCGGAGGAGGAGTGTAAGCGCGAAGCTATTCAAAAACATTCTCCTTTCGGGTCGAAGTTCGTTGCGATCAACCCTTCCTTATACCTCTCTTTATATGTTTGTTAATTCAAAGGTTTTGAAGCCGAATTTAACTCAAATTAACTCAGGATTGTTTGTTGTTTTTCAAATTTTTTGGGTACTTTCAAATACTTAGGAAAAGTATTGTTTGTATTTTTAAATTTTTATAATAGAAGAAAAAAGTCACAAACGGAAAATGATAAATTCACGGATGAAGGGTTTTTCAAAAATCTAATCTTCAAACGGAAATCACGATCTTGGTAACACACCTCCCCCGTATGGCAGCGAGTCGCAAAATATTGACACGTATAAAAATTAACACTTTTTACTATAAATATATATTATATAATAAATATTTAATTATATTAATAATAAGCGGATAATTAAATTTCAATTTTATTAAAATTCCATAAGAGGCTTTTTTTTTTTAAAAAGATAATCACTTTTGTTCCAAAGTATAACCTAAAAGAAAAACGAAACATTCTCATGAATTTCAATTCATCTCTCGCCGTGGAAACGACACTCGGAAGATAGACTATTATATTTCCAAAAGTAATAGTCTTATCTGACGAGATACACTATATATTATTACGACACGCGTTTAACGTATATCAGTAAACTAAAAACGAAAGCAATTAAGGCTAAAACACTAAAAACGATAACGGGATTCAAATCCCGTTCTTTTAAAAAACTAAATTCTAAAATTTTAACCCTACAAATGCAAATTTAATTTTTATAAACCCTAAATGATAAAAGAAAATTTAAAAAATAATTATAATTTTTTGACTTTTATATTATTTATTATGAATTAAAAATGGATTTAATCTAAAAAATTAATAAAAAATACTAAACTATATTGGAAAATTCTGAAAAAATTCTGAAAAGTTCTTTGGACAGTGATGAACCTAGGAAAAATAAGCTGGGTCAAACAACTTATCAAAATAAGCTGTTAATAAGCTTAAATGGGCTGAAGCTTAAATGACTAAAAAAAAGGGGTAAGTAATTAATTTAGCAAATACTAACCAGATAGCCCTACTGGTACTAGTGGTAGTGAGGTGTGTGTTAAAAACGTTGGGTATGCAAAGGGGAGGTCACAGGTTCGACCCCTGTGACCTCTTTTTTTTATAAAATATTTTTTTTATTTTTTTTAAAAAAGTTATAAAATAAGCAAAAATAAAAAACTTTAAAAAAAGAACTTTTTATAAAACTTGAAAATAAGCTAGAAATAAGCTAACTAAACTGTTTGATAAACTTTAAGCTAAGAATAAGACTAAATAGGCACATGGAATAAGCTACAAAGCAAAAACAAATTAAGTTTAAGACTCAATAAGCACATAAAATCAAAAATTAAGCAAATAGGACAAGAAATAAGCTAGAAAAGGCAAAGACTAAGAAGCTATTTTTAACTAAGTACTTGGTTTTTAAAAGACAATATAGCTATTTGCAGACCTCAAATAAGCTAAAAAAAGCAAGCTAAAATACAAAATAAGCTTAAACAGATTAAGTTCATACTACAATGAGCTTATGTTTTCCATTTCAAGTTCTAAAACCTATTTTAACTA